>OX393559.1:20225569-20415957 GCA_947650365.1 Chamaelirium japonicum | reverse complement strand
ACACTAGATCGCGTGTTAAAACTAGTGAAGAGAGAAGAGCTCTTTTCTTTTCATCTTCTTCGTCTTCATATTTTTTTTTCTTCTTGGATATTTTCCATCAATTGAAGGGTGAAAAGGGTGGTTCGAGAACTTGTCTTTCTACACAAGATGGCGAGGTATGTGGTCGTCGTATCTTGGAAGGAAATCGTCGGATTTTCCTGTGTAGAGGGGGCGAATTTTTTTTACGGAAAGTATTTCTAATGTACTTCGATCGTTGAGTAAAGTCTCTCTAACTCTTCTAATTTGATCTCTTTCTTTAGTAATTCCTTTAATAGTGAAAGAGATTGGATTGAGAAATATGCAAGCCGGGTATGCTCATTTTGAGAATGAATAAAATTAGAATATTTAATTAGATCTCTTTTCATTGTTCATATTGATATTTGCAATACTAATCGTATCTCTCTATAATTTTTTGGGTAACAATCGTAAAGGAAATTCCTTTATGAATATGATTAGTTTAATTTTAATCGTCAGCATCATTATAATATGCTTATTTTTTCGAAAAATAAGTATAGGTATCGATTAGCAATTGACATATTTCAATTTATATTGAATGCTCTCATGTCTACCGTCTACTTCGATTTTACTTTATGCAATGAAAATCGAGGTTGGATGATTCATGCCATGGCTTATTTTATTTATTATCTGCTTTCAGCATTTTTACTTAAAATAGCCATTGAGGAATCTGTTGTTCATTCCTCGAACCCAGCCCCTGAACGTTTCGGTGGGCAGAATTTCAAACACTGGCAAGCGCGGATGAAATTCTGGCTTATCACTTGGGCCTTTTCTCGATAATCGATGATTTCCCCATTCCTAATTCTGACGAAGAACCTGGTCGCACTGCTGCTCTTGAACTTAGAAAGGAGAGAGATTTCCTCTATCACGGCCGCATCTGTAGCCGTTTGGAAGATCAACTTTTTGACATCTATCATCCAATTCCTTCTGCTCATGACCTATGGTATGCCTTTGATAAGAAGTACAACACCGAAGATGCTGGACTTGAGAAGTATCATGTGAGCAAATACCTTCATTTCAAATTGGTAAAAGATAAATTCGTAGTTGACCAAACCCATGAACTCCAACTTTTAGTCCATGAGCTTAACCAGACAGGTATCCCTATTCATGAAAAATTTGTTATAGCCGCTATTATAGAAAAGCTACCTAAGTCTTGGAAAACCTTTGGCCTTTCCCTGAAACACAAGAAAGAACCTATTTCCCTAGATGACCTTCTTGTGTCCCTCCAGATACAGGAGAAAGCCCGAGAAAGAGACCATGTCTTTGAGGGGCAGACTTCTGAGTTTCATGCCAAAGTCAATGTAGTAGTAGGTCAAAAGCCCAAATTCAATAAGAAAACCTTCCAGAAGAAACCGATCAACCTTAAACCCTATCCTAAGGTCAAGAAGGACAAGAGCAAAATTGAGTGCTATGTGTGCCATAAAATTGGCCACTATGCTAGAGAGTGTTTCCAGAACAAGATTAGGAAGGGAAAATCAATTGTCGATGGCCAGGTGAACATGGTGACTAGAGGCGACTCCACTTCAGAAGGAGGGTACATTTCTTGTCATTCTCAAGTTCATATTATCTACCAACCAGAGGAGTGGTGGGTGGATACTGGTGCACATGTACATGTTTGTGCTAATCGGTCTGTATTCATGTCGAATCAGGAATCTGATGGCAGCGTGACCATGGGGAATGCTACTGCTGCACGATTGCTTGGACAAGGACGAGTTGACCTGAAGTTGACTTCAGGGAAGGTCCTCCCAGCTTACATCATGTGCAGCATGTGCTAGAGCTTTGCAAGAACCTGATTAGTGGATCCCGTCTAGTACAAGACGGTTACAAGTTGATGTTTGAATCTAATAAAGTAATAGTGTCTAAATTCAGTTCTTTTATTGGCCTGGGATATGTCTGTGATGGCCTTTTTAAGCTATCTATTTTATCGAATTTGAATTTGAATAAAAGTGTATTATCCGTTTTATCAAATGTTGATAATTCTACTATCTGGCATGCTAGATTAGGACATGTTAATATTGACACTCTGAAACGTATAATGAATGCTAGTCTAATTCCTTCTTCTAGCATAGATTATAAAGATAAATGTCAGATTTGTGTACGGGCTAAGCAAGCTCGTAAATCTTTTCCTTCTGTTAAACGTGATTCTAGCTTGCTAGAGTTAATCCATAATGATCTATGTGAGTTTAATAATATTCTTATCCGTGGAGGGAAAATATATTTTATTTTCTTCATCGATGACTCTTCAAAATTCTGCTATGTGTATCTTATTAAGACCAAGGATGAGGCTTTGGATAAGTTTATTGCCTATAAAGCCGAGGTTGAAAATCAATAAAAGAAAAAGATTAAAATCCTTAGATCGGATCGTGGGGGAGAATATATCGTTGCTTGTATGTCACAAATTTGTGAACATCATGGGATTATCCATAAAGTCACAGCTTCTTTTTCACCCCAGTCCAATGGGATAGCTGAAAGGAAGAATAGAACTTTTAAGGACATGGTAAATTCCATATTGAGCAGTTCGAGTGTACCCTATAACTTGTGGGGGGAGGTGTTGTTATCAGCATGTCATATCCTTAATCGAATTCCATTTAAAGGTAATGACAAGACTCCCTATGAGTTATAGAAAGGTAGAAAGCCTAGCCTCAAATACTTTAAAGTATGGGGGTGCTTGGCTATAGTGGCTATACCGTTGAACAAGAAATATAAATTAGGTCCCCAGTCCGTTGACTGTGTCTTTTTAGGATATGCACATACTAGTGCAACTTTTAGGTTTCTGGTCGTCAGGTCTGAGGTGAGTGACATTGATGAAAACTCTATTATGGAGTCTAGGGATGCTACATTCTTTGAGAATGTGTTTTCATTCAGCAATAGGCCTAATAGATCTATAGTTGATTCTTCTGATATTCCTTCTTCTAGTGGGTTTGCACCAGTGGAAGTAGAATCGGTTGAACCTATGAGAAGTATCAGAACCAGAGTTGAGAAGAACTTTGGTAATGACTTCTTTACCTTTTTAGCAGAGGAAGATCCGTTGACTTTTCAGGCTGCTATGACCTCTGCTGATGCTCCTTTTTGGAAAGAGGCAATTAACAGCAAGATAGAGTCAATCCAATCCAATAATACCTGGGTATTAAACGATCTACCTCATGACATTAAGACCATAGGTTCCAAGTGGATCTTTAAGAAGAAGATTAGGCCATATGACACTGGAGAGAAGTTTAAAGCTCGCCTTGTTGCCAAGGGTTACAGAAAACGAGAGGGGATAGATTTCTTTGATACCTACTCCCCTGTGACCAGGATCACTACTATCCGAGTACTGATAGCTATGGCTGTTATCCATAATCTAGAGATCCATCAAATGGATGTCAAGACCGCCTTCTTGAATAGTGATCTTGAAGAGGAGATTTATATGGATCAGCTATAGAGATTTATGATTATAGGTCAAGAGCATAAGGTCTGTAGATTAGTTAAGTCTCTTTATGGGCTTAAGCAAGCCCCTAAGCAGTGGCATGCAAAATTTGACCAGATCCTATTATCTGCTGACTTTTCTATTAATGATTCAGATAAATGTGTTTATAGTAGAGTAGAGGATAATAATATTATCATTCTTTGTCTTTATGTAGATGACATATTATTATTTGGATCTTGTTTATATATTATCTTGAGCACTAAGGCATTTCTTTCAAATCATTTTAAAATATCTGACCTTGGTGTTGCTAGTGTACGTTGTATTGGGTCTCAAGTTAGATAAGACTCCAGATGGATATTCTCTTTCTTAGTCTCATTATATTGAGAAGATTCTCAAAAAATTTAAGAAGTTCTGTTGTAAACCTGTTCATACTCCGTTTGATTCTAGTATCAAACTTAGAAAGAATAGAGGAGAGGCTGTCTCTCAATTGAGATACTCTCAAATCATTGGGAGTTTGATGTATCTCAAGAACTGTTCTAGGCCAGATATAGCTTATGCTGTGAACAAGTTGAGTAGGTTTACTAGCTGTCCAGATGTGCATCACTGGGATGCTTTAGACAGAGTTCTTAGGTACCTGAGAGGTACCATGAACCTGGGGCTTAATTACTCTAGGTTTCCAGCAGAACTAGCGGGATTTAGTGATGCAAACTGGATCTCTGAGTCTGACGAGACTAAGGCCACTAGTGGCTATGTTTTTCTCTTAGGAGGTGCTGTTGTGTCTTGGAAGTCTGCTAAGCAGACTTTGTTGTCTTGATTCAGGATGGAGACCGAGTTGATAGCTCTAGACTTGACTGGAGCTGAGGGTGAGTGGGTTATGAATCTGTTAGCGGATTTTTCGTTGGGAGATAAACCTATTCCACCGGTGTCTCTGCACTATGACAACCAAGCAATCATTGCTTTAGTGAAGAGTGCATTGTATAATGGAAAGAGACGACATATTTATCTGAGATATAATTCCATTATATATATTTTGACTCATGGAGTGGTTTCACTCGATTATGTGAGATCGGTAAATAATCTTGCTGATCCGTTCACAAAGGAGCTTGCTAGAAAGCAAGTTGAGGATACATCGAGGGGGATGGGACTGAAGCTTATCTTTTGAAAGTTATCGTCAGTGGCTACCCAACTTATTTGACTGGAGATCCCAGAAAGAAAGTTCAATGGGAAACGAGCTGATCGAGTAACTGGTAGGAGCACTAATTTAGAGTTTAACTCCAAGTCCATCCCTATGATTTAAGTGCTCATTAATTGTAAAACTTTAGGAAGAGTTTAATACTCTAAATGAGTTCAAGGCCTATGTGGCAGGGTATTAGTTACAGTTTATCCTTGGAGAACTCACCTATGTGAGTGTGGTAGTGGGGTCACTATCTATGGAATTTGGGCTAATTCTTAGAGCACTCATGAAACAGGATACTGCGCATGGCCGGAAAGCGCAACCCCGTGAGAACTTATCCTAATAGCCCGTTTAGTGCGTGTTTTTAGTCAATATATTTACATAAAGGTTCAGGTTCAATACTTAGTTCACCTCGGACTTGTACTTATAAATATTAGTCTCACTAGGTAAAGGTTCAAGTCGGTCAGACATCTTTTACCAAAAACACTTGTATATAATTGATGTGAGATATCCATAATAATTTCATTGATTTATGATTTTAAATATTTTATTCATGTGGGAGATTGTTGGATTTTTTTTTATTAAAATCTTTCTTTTTTAACTGGCTTTGACCTAGTCCACCTTTTAGTTAAGAGTGGGTTGTTTTCTAGGCCACGTGGTGTTGGTTGTGGAGAAAAACTAGAGGGTGGTTTCTGAAAAAAGGGTTCAACTTTTGGCTTTTGAAAAAAAGGGAAAAACTAGTGAAGAGAGAAGAGCTCAATTCTTTTCATCTTCTTCTTCTTCATATTTTTTTTTTCTTGGATATTTTTCATCAATTGAAGGGTGAAAAGGGTGGTTCGAGAACTCGTCTTTCTACACAAGACGGCGAGTTGTGTGGTCGTCGTATCTTGGAAGGAAATCGTCGGATTTTTCTGTGTAGAGAGGGCAAATTTTCTTTACGGAAAGCGTTTCTAACGTGCTTCGACCGTTGAGTAAAGTCTCTCTAACTCTTCTAATTTGATCTCTTTCTTCAGTAATTCCTTTAGTAGTGGAAGAGATTGGATTGAAAAGTTTGCAAGCCGGGTATGCTCATTTTGAGAATGAATAAAATTAGAATATTCTATTAGATCTCTTTTCATTATTCATATTGATATTTGCAACACTAATCGTATTCTCTATAATATTTTGGGTAACTGCTCCGACCTCTTTAAGAAGGTTGGGACAAAATCGTACTCGTATCCAACCAAATGTTTTCGAAGTGCTCACATGAGTCCCAAGGGTCTTAGTGTGTTGGGCCCAACCACATAACAAGCCCAATTTTGAGCTGGACCCACTCGCCAGGCTGTGCTATTTTGGGGGCTGGCGTTGGTTGGTTAGACAAAACGGTATGGAGCAACTTGACGTGTCCATATTTTTTTTGTTTGTCAAAAAAAAACAACCCGTGCGGTGTCCTGATGTGCCACTTACTAAGACAAGCCTTCCTCGAGTTGTCACTTGAACACTAACTAGTGCAGCAATACTTCATCAAAGAACCACTGATACTACCTACCTTGGTGCCCCCACATTATCTTTAGGGGTTATGTGCCTAAGGTCCCTGACACAGATCAGAGGGGTGAAAAGGACATGCAACATATATCTTTCGCCTAAGGTCCCTGGATAGCATATCGTTTCGATGAAAAGGGTTACCGAAATCCGAAAATATCTTTACCAAACCCAAAAATGTCTTTACCGTGGGGGGTTTTTCTGGTGGAAGCGGTTCGATTGGAAGGCACAATCTAACAATCCAAAGAACACAAGTGGACCGGATTTACGTGGAAAAATCTTTCGCAACGTCGAAGGAAAAAAACCACAGGACGGGGTGAGAATACACTAGTAAGCCACAACAAGTTACAAACACTCACCCTGACCCGATTACACCCAAAGAGGACCAGCTTCCCAAAATGCCGACCTCTATAGTCTCTCTATCTCAAGCTCCGAAAACTTAGGAATGCAATGAGCAGCACCTTCTCCAGAATTCGGTCTCTATTCTCTGAGGGGGTAGGCCCTCTTTTATAGTGCTGCTAGGTGCCAGTTGCTGCCTTTCGTGTGGGGCGACATTGATGGCATAATCCCGTGATCTGCGTAACTGCCTTGCGGGTCAGTGACATGTCGTTTGGCGAGCACTCGGTAGTTCTGGCCGAGGATACTTATTGCCATGCTGGTCGACCGGGAATCTCGGGGCGTGAGCTGTCTCTCCGCAACCGTCGCCCGACCGAGATTCTTGGGTGTAACTACCGCACGATCTTGGTGCGTGATCTTCGGGCTAGCTCTTTGCGTGAATGTCGGGGCTGCCTTGGAGCGGGGAAAGCGGAGTCTCCCTTTGATCCATTTGCACCTCTATAAGCTGAGCCTTATGGGTGCGTGGCCTGCCGGGACGAAACGCGCGACCAGGGCGAAGTGCGCGGCCAGGACGAAGTGAATGGCCGGGCCGAGGCGAAGTGCGCGGCCAGGACGAAGCGTGCGACTTGAGGGATAAAGGGCGCAGACGGCCCAAGTGAAATGCGCGACCAGCTTGCGGGACGAAATGCGTGGCTGACCACCCTACAGGATGAAGCGCGCGGTTGGCTTGCGGGGCGAAATGCGCGGCCGGCCACCCTACGGGACAAAGCGCTCGGCCGGCCGGCCCGAGTGAAACGCGCGACCGGCTTGCAGGGCGAAATGCAAGGCCGGCCACCCTGTGAGACGAAGCGCCCAGCCATCCCGAGTGAAACGCGCGGTCGGCTTGCTGGGTGAAACGCGCAGCCGGCCAGCCTACAGTATGAAGCGCGTGGCCAGCCCGAGTGAGATACTCGGCCTGCCAGAATGATGCGCGGCCTGCAGGGCGAGGCACGCGTTCGCCCAGTCTGCAGAGCGAAGTGCGCAGCCTAAGCGTATGGCCGACCAAGATCGAGGTGTGTGACCGATCGAGATCAAGACGCACAGCTAGTCGAAACTTTCATCTTCTTTATTTGCTAAGGTACACACACTTACCAAATCCGAAAAATGCCCAAGCTCTACCCTCTCTCGAGAACGATGGCAAGTAGCAGAGGCGACGGTGGCGGTAGCGAGCTCGAGCAGCAAAGGTAAGAAATCACGGGCTTTGGTTTAGGATTTCTAGGTCTAGGGTTCAACCCATGGCCTATAGATCTTAGGGTTTAGCTTTAGGATTTCTAAGTGGGTTAGATTTTGAAAGAAGGCATAATTTAAAATTTTGATACGGTTAGAGGCATTTTCGTCCTATAATTTCGTTGTCCTTTAGACTAGTTGAACTTTTGACCAGAGATGTATCGTTAACTCCTCGTTTTTATCCATTTCTCAAAAAAGAAAAACTCCTCATCTTTACTTTAAAACCGAACAATTAATGCATTGCCCCCTAACCATGACGGCTGTCTCATAATGCCTCACCACCATAAGAGGCTCTTCGACAAGTCCGGCGCCAAATATCGCCGCAGGAGGACCTTGCACAATCCAAAGTCATATGCATTGTGACGAGCACACCCTCAAGCCCGCATGCATTAGACCTGCGCATAAGGATCACTCGCTCACTTGCACGGTATCGGAGTACTGCCCATGTCTATCTCAACAAGTCATTTTGGGTAGACGCATACGTCATCCCATTTCCTTTGCCCGGTTCCATGGCATGCAACATTCTAACATTAATCTAGCCAAACATGATGCTCACTCCACGGCCTAACCAATTGGATCACCGAGCGCACCACATCACGCACGAGACTTGCATGTCCTTCACTTGCGAATAGGGTAGCCTAAAGCCAACATGCCATGAAAAAGATAGAGCCTCCAGACCTTACCCACTGCACAGTACCGGCCAGCTCGTCAATTGGTTTATCGTCCAAACTGCCTTCTTGTACAAGGGCACTCGAGCATGGCGCTTCGTCTTGGATGCAATCATCATGGCCCCGCTTGTTCTCTATGAGCACGATGTTGGGGAGATAAGGTCGATTTCCAAAGCATCGCGCCTCTCTGCAACCCCGGGGTACAAAAGTGCTATGAAAGCATACAAAAATTAGGATTTATCCAATTGACATTTCTAACTAAAGATGCGCTCTCGATATTTGTCTCGATGAAACATCAGGCCTTGAAAACCGATTCAAGAGAGACAAAGCATCGAAACTTGCCACCAGAGCGAAAGAAATGCCTTGAGTTTTAATAACCCCACGGGCTGGAAAACTTCGAACCAAAGCGGGTTGCATGTCTTACCAACCGAGCTACCAGTTGGAGATTACTGCGTCATTACCCGTCGAGTCCAATCCACACTAGAGTATAAGAAAGAGGAGGAAGAAAGAAGATTGCTCCATGTGACGCCGTAAGTGGAGGGTGAATCGTGCTCGTTCGTTCGATGCAGGCAATCACACCGCCACGGTCGCACGTGTGGGTTGCTCACCCTCTTTGCCTGTTTTTCGGGCATGGCCCAATCTACAGTCTTCCAGCCTAGTGTCAGAAGAACATGGAGCTGTCTTTCCATCGATCATACTCAAAACACCTCAAAAGCATGGGAAAAGTATCCATTGCACCAACCTCATGGTTGGACCCCTGTATGCCAACAACCCTCCTCGTTATCCTGCAGCTGTGGCGCACCGTGTGGGACGCGGACAGCATCGCAGCCGTCTGATGGAGTCGCAACAACCTCTAGATGGTAGGCCCGCCTAACCGGCGAATTTCACCGGGCCCTGGCGGAGCAGGCCCGCTCGTGCCGCAGAGCACGCGTCGGGCCCCTACCGCAGGCCGCTAGTGCAGTGCAGTCGCAGCCCTACAGGGCTACATCAGTGCCTTCCCATCTGACCGGGATCTTACCGGGAGGGGCCCAGTGATCTCCCGGCAGAGGGAAGATATGTCAATGGGCCCAACAGGGGATTACGTATGGCCCATAGAGGCCCATACATCTGAGGACATAAATGATAAGAAGCACTTCTTATTGATGTGACAGCTGGCCCGTCAAATCCGTGCAATTATGAGGCAATTATTTTGTGCGAGGTGGTGGGCCCCCCACTTTTTTTTTCTTCCAGCTTTACGATGTCATTGAATGTAGACAGGAGGTCAGTAGCTGCTTACGTGGCACAGCCGGGAATGTGCACGTATACATTCGTGTGGGGGCCACCCGATGATGACGTGGAGATCTGACGGCACCTCTTTGGGGATGGGCGGGTAGGGGTGTGCATCGGTTCGAAACCGACCTATTTAGGCAAAACCCAAACCGATCCAATCTAGGTCGGTTTTGAGAATTTGCAATCCGATCCAAACCGATTGAGACTGGAATCCAATCCAATCCAATCCAATTAAAGTCGGTTTGGATTGGATTGGATGGTCGGTTTGGGCTTTGGCCCATATGCTTACTAGTTTTTTTATTTATTTATTTGGACATAGTTTTAACTTTAAAATGATTATTTTAAAAATTATAAAATGATACTACATTACTTAGCAAAATACCAAGTTATCAACAACAATACCATTATGTCCACAATATTTATATCCATTAAATATTAAAAACTACAAAGTACAGTTTTAACAATCAAACCAAAGTTCACAACAGTTACCACTAAATTAGTAAATTATAAACCGGAGTCCGGTTCGGTTCGGTTTAGGTCGGTTTTTAATTGATAAATCCGATAACCGATCCAATCATATCGGTTTTGAGAAATCCTAATCTAATCCGATCCTTTGAGTGTGTCGAAACCGATCAAATTCGGTCGGTTTGGTTTGGTTCGGTCGGTTTGGTTTGGATCCTGCACACCCCTATGGGCGGGGGGGCGGACGTCCTCTTGGCAGCCCACAGTTTTGCATGGGCTCCTCCTGCAAACAACCCACCGCCTTCCCTTTCCCAACCCACCCCCGGCCACCTCCTACCTAGGGCTGGCAATTTCGGACCCGACACGGCAGACCCGACACGAAGTTAGCGGGTCTGGGTTGGGTCAGGGTTAAGCGGTTTCGGATTGTAAACGGGTCGACACGATAGACTCGTTTAATAAACGGATCGGGTAAACGGGTCAACACAATAGACCCGTTTAATAAACGGGTCGGGTCTGGATTTACTGTCTGGACACGATAGACCTGGGAAGACCCGTTTAAAATTCAACGGGTCGTGTCGGGTCGGGTCGGTAGTTGGGTCTACCCCCAATCCGATACTGTAATATATAGTATCAGCGGATTTATCGGGTTAGGTCGGGTCGAGTCGGATCGGGTCAACTGGATAAACCCGTGTGGTAAACGAGTCTTATCAGGTCTACCCGGTTATAAATGGGTCAGGTACGGGTTTAGGATCTAGACAAGATTAGTTAAACGGGTCGGGTCTGGGTCTAGGGGTTTTGGACACGACCCGAAACTAGACACGACACGACCCTGACCCATTGCCACCCCTACTCCTACCTTTAGTTTTCTTCCCCGTTCCTCTCTATCCTCTCCTCTTCTCCATTTGGACCCCAACCTAACCCTGAAGTGTCAGTGGATATAGCCCGACATTACAATATCAATTAGAGGATATAGCTCTACATTGTAATATCAGTTGGAGCCCACCGACACTATCATTATAAAGTCGATCTATATCCATTGACACCAGCATCGATCCTTCCCTTTCTGAAGCCAATGCCGGAAGGTGTTGACGATTGACAATACAAAGATAATGCCGATGAGTGTGAATCAGTATTGCAATGACAATATCGGTCTGAATCCACCGACCCTTTCACGTCGGATTAGGACTGAGATGGGCAAGAAGATGGAGCGGAGGCAAGAGGTGGTGAGCTACAGAGGCTGAATGGCAAGGATATAATCTAGTGCAGAGTGGGAAGGGCTAGAGGTTAGGGGTGGAAGTATTTTGGGATTATTGCGGTGCCATTACAAACTCACATAAATGGATTGGGTGCGAAAATAACCCCGATACTAGGGGTGCAAGTTGGAACGGAAATTCCAATTCCGTCTGAAACCGATCTGAAAAATTTCAATTTTGGCACCATATAATTAAATCCGAATTCCGAAATTCTCGTTTTCAAAAATTTCAAAAAAAATCGGATTAGAATTGGAGGGGTGCAGAGTATTTCGAAAATTCCAATTTCCGATCCAAAATTTTCGAAAACATCCAATTCGAAAAAATCTAAATGTTTTTGATGTTTTATTCAGGCCCCACTCGACCCAGACCTAGACCCATCCGAAGCAGCATGTGTTGTGCATTATCAGCCCTTGAGCAAAGCCACCAAAGTCGTTGCTTTGGACCTCACCTAAGGGCAGAGCACCAAATATATATTTTTTTTTACTTGAAATAGGTCCAACTCAACACCAGCAGGCAATAGCCTGTGTTGCATCGCATATAAAACTCAAAAATCCTAAATCTCAACCAAATTCTATTTTACCGTTTCCATCCTTTGCCCGACCCGACCCAACCCAACCTAACCAAGACTAATCTGAAACAGGATGTGCTGTGCAATTCCGAAAATTCCAAAATTCTGTCAAAATTAGAAATTCCGAATCCAAAAAGCTGCCAAAATTGGAGAATTCCGAAAATTTTCAAAAAATTCCGAAAATATAACATTCCAAAAAATTCCAAAATTTTTTCCGAATCGGAATTAGATTTTAAAATTCCAAAATTTTGGAATCGGAATCGGAATCGGAATACCATTTGGGCTTTTGAAAATTTTTGAAAATTTTTCAAACACCTCTATTCCAATCCGATCCGATCCATCTGAAAATCAGCCATACCCGATACTGATATTAATTTGATGGGTCCATTTGATGGAGCCCTAGTTGGGCGCACATCAACTTGATGTCCATGCCATGGTGCATCTGATTGCCTGGTCCCACAATAGCTTTTGCGGTGCTCCTTTGTACATATATATATATATATATATATATATATATATATATATATATATATATATATATATATATATATATATATATATATATATATATATATATATATATATATATATATATATATATATATATATATATATATATATATATATATATATATATATATATATATATATATATATATATATATATATATATATATATATATATATATAGGGAAGTGCTAGAATGCGGCATGCGGTGCGTGCGGCATCGCACCGCAGCCGTGTGATGCACGCATGCGATGCACGCAGCAGTGCATCACACGGCTGCGGTGCGATGCCGCATGCACCGCATTATAGCAGCCCTATATATATATATATATATATATTCACCAGTTGGGTTCATAACAGTGAGTGAATGACATGTGTTAGGCGTGTTCAAATCAAAAGGAGATATCTACCTCCAAGTTTGGCATTAGGCCATGTAATTAAAACTTTACTAAAAACAATAAATGTAATTCAAACTTTTTGAAGATTTATATAAGGTTTGATAGTGAAATGTAATTAAAACTTTACTTAAAATAATAAATAATATCATATCTAATTGTACATAAGAACAAATTTGGGGGAATTGGTGATAAGCCCTTTGTAGAAGATACTTTTAAGCACCAGCCCCGACAATAATTTTGTTCAAACTAAAACCCATACTGAAAAGACACATCAAACCCCTGTTGGCCCGTTCAATACCTATCAAATAACTAAAATATCCCAACCATTAACCCTATGTATTAAATAAATTTATAATCAGCTAGCCCCAATTGATACTCCATAGTTGCTATAGTGATTTCATTATAGCAATAATATTCTGGAGTAAAAATTTGGTTGCTACATTGATTCACTGTAGCAACCGAACTTATACTCTGCTAACCCAAATTTATACTCCAGGTTTTATAGCTATAGTGATTTCTATTTGAGGTAATGGAGTATATGTTCGGGTGTATATGGAATATAAATTTGGTTTCTATTGTGAAATAACTGTAGAAGCTACAGTGATTTCTCTGTAGCAACCGAATTTATACTCCGGAATATTACTGATATAGTGAAATCACTGTAGCACCCATTTGTATAATTCGGATGTATATGGCGTATAAATTAGTTCTATACTGAAATCATTGTTTCAACTATAGTGATTTCACTATCGCAACCGAATTTATACTCCAAAATAGTATTGCTATAGTTAAATCACTTTAGCAGCTACAATATTTTAGGTCTTTTATTGGGGATTTCATTGTACAACGCATGTAAAAATAAATATACATCGGGTTCTATAAGGATAGTTAGAGGGCAAAATGATTATCTTAAGAAAAATGAGGGTGAGAGGAACTTAATATACTACAAAACAGTTAGAGGGGTTTATCAAACTATAAGGTTAGTTAGATAAACCTTAGACTAATAGCCCCAATAAATTATACTTTACCCCCTTGAAGTTTAAACCAAAATCACCTAATCCCCCTGAAGGGTTTTCTGTTCCAAATCTGTCCCTACAGTTTAAAATGCTAGCACAATAACCCCTTCTGTCAACTACTAAATTCCCTCATTTGGTAATTCCTATCTAATAAAAATTGAATTGAAGGGTGAAGTGCAATTCATTCATAAATATGAACAATGCATAAACTTCAAGGAGTGAAGTGTAATTCATTCATAAATATGAACAATACATAAAATGATAAAGTGATTGAGATAAATTGCTCATCACATGTACAAATAAATTTATCATGCAGTTGTTGGATCGGATATTGAAGTGTGCGACGGAAGCGACCTAAATCTACGGATCGGGTCATATGCTTTCTAGTAGACGATTGTCTAGATGACTTTTAAAATTTAAAACACATGCAAACAATCTAAGGATTATATGGATAAATTATAGATACCTATGGAGAAGATTGTTGAAGAAGAGGAAGTCTTTCTTCTTCGGTTCTGACTGAATCTGAAATGATTCCTTCAGACTGCCTACGTACTCTCTTCGGATGAATCAAGCCATATATAGTTCCCTCCTTCCTTGATACTCTACGTTCCATCGATAAAACTCGATGGTCGTAAACAAGAACGTATAGAAGACAAACTAGAAGAAGAAGAAGCATAACTTCTTTCTTTCTCTCTTTTTTTCTCTCCTTGGTGTGGTTTTGCCTCCCCATAGCCATGGACGGTTTTGGAAGGCTTCTTAGGGTTTATGTGGTTGTCAACAAAGGATAAATATCCCTTGGTGTGACCGGCCATATCCCAAGTCCAATAGGATTGTGTTTCCTCTTGGTCTCTATCTCTTTCCAAGTTGAGATAAGACTCAAATACTACAAGATAGGCCCTGCCAATTTGAGACCCCTTGGAGCATTAGGAGACCATGTGACTGCCCCCTACATATCATCTAGGACTGTGTAAGCCGGCTATTAGGTACAACCCTAGTGCTCATAGGTCTCTTTGAGAGAAAGACACGTGTGTCTAGCCGGGTCAACTCCAACACAACCCTAAACAACGTTTAATGCCTACTCCTAGTCCAACTAAAAAACCATTAAAGTAAAATTAATTAATTGATTAATTAACTAATTAATAATCTACCGACATTCACTATGGTTAATTACGACAATGCCCTTAGGGGTCATCTTATTAGTCCAACAGGATTACGACTAGAAAGGGACATGAAGTTCTACTCATACTGTGACCCCCTATGACTCCTCCTATATTTTAGAAAATCAATCTTAGTCCATCAAAAGGACATCAATGGTTAACCCTAAATTGTAGGAAGGTCAATCTAGTCCAGTATGAGACTCCGGACACTTATGATATTTTTCTAGGAAAAGTTAATTTTGTCCAATTTGACTTTTATGGCAACACCTAGAAAATAGAAGTGTCAACTTAGTCAACTCAATTGTGATCTAGGGATCCTAGTTAGACTAGAGATCACACATGATTGACTTCCACACTAATATATTTGTGCGCCAATTGGCTCACTCTAATGAATCATGTACATATGTGTATATCTACAATAACGTCAAACTAGGAATCATAGACAAACTAAGAAACCTATTAAATAGAGCACATAGAAGGATATATTAGGAATCCTAATCTCATAAAAGAACCAAATAAATGATACACTTAATCTAAGTAACCATAGAGATCCTAGTGACTATGGGCAAACACCCATAATTAGGAATCCTACTTACACTAGGATTATGGTTTCTGTAGCCAATAGAAGTGACTTGGAATATTATGGGACTCTAGTGACTCTGGCTTTAACTAGAAAATAGACATGTCATCTCTCTAATTAACTACTACTTGAATCATCAAGTTATAATTGAACTCCAAAGTCATACTACTTACATGAGTGTATATGGCGATCAAGATCTAATAACCAAGAGCCAAAAGTCAAGACTCTAGAGACTGTAATACCAAGATGGATGAAGTGAGGTGTACATGGCCATGAGTTAGCCTCACATCGCTTGGAGAGAAGAAGATACTGAGCTACTTATATAATTTTTCCTTCCAAACATAGAAGATGCGTTTTAAAATTGTATGCCGCTACGGATTTCGTAAGAACTCTATAATTAAACGTGCTCGGACGAGAGTTGTACTAGGATGGGTGACCCCCTTGGGAAGCCCTCATGTGGGTATAGACAAAGGGATAATATCTTGTGTGTTTGGGGTGGATATTACAAAATGGTATCAGAACCGGTTCTACTCGCAATGAGGGGTGTCTAACCTTACATGTGGACGTGTAGCCCAAAGGAGGGTGAATAGTGACGATCAAAATCCAATAGCCAAGAGTCAAGACTCCTGAGACTATGATGCAAGATAAAAAAGGTGAAGTGAGGTGTACAAGATCATGAGTTAGCCCCACATGGTCTGGAGAGAAAGAGATCATAAGCTACTTATATAATTTTTCCTCCCAAACATAGAAGATATGTTTTAAAACCATGCACCGCTACAGATTTTGTAAAAACTCCGTTGTTAAGCGTGCTCAGACGAAAGTAGTACTAGGATGGGTGACCCCCCTGAGAAGTCCTCGTGCGGGCACGGACAAAGCGAATAATATCTTGTATGTTTGGGGTGGATGTTATAATGTCATTCCCTACTATATTGAACTAGAACCCCTCTTACTTTTGATGTCCGTGTATGCTATCTGATATTTTAGATTGTCCCTCTCAGTATAGTTCATCCACTTAAGTTCCAACTCTTCAACTCCTTTTGATTACCATCTTATCTTTAGATTTATGTAACCAGGATTAGTGATTAGCCTTTTATGGATGTTACTTAAGGAGACACCTAGCTCCTCTCGGGGAGTGAGGAATTTTTACATCATGTTTGTGTTCTCCGATATCCAAGACAAGTCACCCAATCTACCCAGCTTTAGTCCTGCATTAAGCATCACTGATTGGCAGGTCAAAGTGGCAAGTATCGAACCCAGAGTCCATAGGTCATCTTGGGATTTAAAGTTAGTCAACTAGTAGTAAAGAAACCATAGTTTAAGGTGACAGTATTGTAGACAAGTTCCTCTCTCTTGATTCCGTTTAGTGTGTTTTCGTCTCTCTCGATGACAAACACACTAATACTCATAGCTTAGATTTAACAAATCCAATGGCCGAGATAAACCATATCTCTTGAACGAGAAAGCTAGGGTGTTATAATATTTGATCAGGTGTCCAATCCGATTACTAACTGCGAATCTTCTGAGGTGTGTAAACTGGTGCACTCATATCTTTCGTGTACTAATCTCAATACACTTGAGGCACCTAGAGCATACCTCAATGGACTAGTGGTATGTACATATCATATACTAAGATATAGAGTTATCTGTGATAGGTGCATATCGTTTTACTAATCTTTTTCCTAATGTCAACTGTCGTGGACTGGCATGTAGAACACAACTAATCCCAACAGCAGTAAGTATTTATTTCGTGAAAATTTTTACTTAGATGTGAGTACGAACATCTAAATCATGGTTGAAGAAGTTTATGAGCCATAGGATAATGATGACATGGCGGGAACCCCACAGAGAAGATGACATAGGTAAAGGAATAATAAAACTTCTATTACTCTTTTTTTTTTAGTATTTCATTGAGGCATACAATGTATCTAAAGGAGATAAGTGAGATCTTCCAAGATCTCATAATAACGTACGACTTAGACATTACTCGAAGTACTCTAAAATTCCAACCTTAGAAGGAGGGGATTGAAGATAACG
This sequence comes from Chamaelirium japonicum, assembly GCA_947650365.1. NCBI lineage: Eukaryota > Viridiplantae > Streptophyta > Magnoliopsida > Liliales > Melanthiaceae > Chamaelirium > Chamaelirium japonicum. The sequence goes on along the minus strand of OX393559.1, from coordinate 20,398,288 downwards.
GGTATATGATGACAAGCATACACAACTCCTTAGCCAATGTGGAATTAATCATGTTGACACACATGGCAAGGCACTATCGTTGGAGGCAGAGCAGGCCAAACTCATTCTAATGCCATTTGACATCAGTCGGAATGCTCCAAAAGACCGACCTTAGGGGGAGCATAGCACAACGTGTATTTGAAGGCAATGATGTACCTCTCCTTAGCCGATGTAAATGGGGCTATTCCCGGTGATATTCAACTGCATTCCAATGGCAAAGTAGTTGTTCCCTCTTCAGCAAGTCATGTAATCAAATCCCATGGACTCTTCCTCTTGACTTTGGGATGATGGGCTTATCTCTCTCCTTAGTGACGGGTTTATCTATGCTCATTTGTCACAATATTACATGCAAGGTAGATTCAAACCCTGATCTATCTTGTGCTCTAAGCACTATCAGGAGATGTAATGAGCATGATGTCATTTTTATAAAAAACAAACATAATAATATAGTATGATTTCCATATCTAATCATATCCCTCAACTCTCTCAAATATCTAGTTAGAATTTTATTTCCTAAAACTCCCTCGCAGGCAGAGCACAAAGAAAATCATGTTCGGTTTGCTAGATGATGACTGCTTCCCCTAGATTTTTCTTTGGATCATCCCTTCTTTGTACTTTGGATCGGGCTTAATTGGCTCTGGCTTAAGCTCTAGATTTGGCTCATGCTCTACCTCTAGCTCTGGTACGCGATATGGTTCAGTCTTAGACTCAATCTATCTCTAGCTTTTTGAAAATGATCCACTTACTACATGTCACGTAATGGGTCGATGATAAGAACTCAAAATAGTAAAATATCAAGTGAGATCTTCCAATATGTCATAACAAAGTCTAAAAATTTCACATCTCTTATATCTAATCATATCCCTCAATTCTTATTCACTCAAATCATGTAATAACTTTGATAATAATTATACCAATAACTTTGCTAATAATTATACCAAATATATTATTATTATTATATTTCCGAACACGTTAAAGCTAAAAGATTTTTTTTTTCATTTTATGCCGATGATGAGGTAATGAATTTTCATGGATGAACACAATAAATGGCATGTTACGTGAGGACACGGTTGTAAGCTCCCATCTTTACTGACACCCAACCCTTTCTCTCTTTCTTTTTGTGGATGCAAAATTTGGCTAAGACACGCACAAGGCCACAACGCAGCGTACAACCCAAGTGGGGCCCCACAAGGATAACTTGGGACCTAGCAGCACAAGTGGGACCCACAAGGACAGCTCAGGGTTCAACAAACTACATTATTGTAACTTAACTCTGTTTTTAATTTAATTGGTCGAGGGCCGCCGCCTAACCCTCCCTCATCTTAAAGGGGTTCTTAAAAAAAAAAAAAGATTACAATGGCCCACCAGGTCAACCCGAGGCTTCATAAGTCACAACCTCAGAGGGGCCACAAAAACAGCCTAGGACACTGCAGCCCGCCAACCGAAGCTGACCCAGGCCCCTGTAACTGCCATCCTCTATAACAAGCAAGCTCGAGTCCAGATCTAGATCCAAAAATCATCCAGCCCAGTATTCCTCTCAAATTCTAGAGTTGCAAAGCTCAGTATTGGAACAACCACTCATGAAGAACATAGTGGATTTGGGATCTCATTCTGATCCTATCATCTCTTCTCCATCTTCTTTTCTTTGTAACTTGTAAAAGCCCTCCTTGGCCTATCGAGGAGTAGCTCTATTTCTTCAGAGATAATGGATTCAATGTTGCATCTTATCGTATGAAGACGTAGTCTACGGCCGTACTTCGATACCAAATCATCTTATTTATTCTCTACTCTACAGTATCCAAATCGGTTGACTGTTGACAGAGATCTCATGACAGCAAAAAAAATTACCCACACTTTCACTTTTTTTTTTCTCCATGAAAAATTACAACTGTTGGCGGGAATCTATTGACGTCAAAAAGAATTGCCCACACTTTCACTCCCTTTATTTTTCTCCATAAAAAATTACAACCAACATCATCAAAATCCACTACATGGAGAAGGTGAAAATTTAGGTCTCCTAGGAATATGTGATTGAATGCAACAAAATAGAAACTCTTCCATAAGAAATAGGTGGATAGACATACTCGAGTTTATGAATTGAGATCACCATGTGTAATTTTACAAAAATCCGAACTAAGGAACTATTTTATTTGGGCTATTGTCAAAACTTTCACATAAGTGAACTATAGGTTTCTAATAGGAGTTAAAGATCTTAATAGTAGGCACTCCAATCGATGTGTCCTTAGTATGTCTACACTTCTCTTTTTGGTGTTAGGTTCTTAAAAAGTTTCTGCTTAACATTAAAGATGAGTAAAGTTTGCAGTTAGCATTAACGCCCTACAATTGGGGTTTGAGAGGCGTGAGATCCTTCGGTTTTGTCACATGCATATTTCTTGGGATCGGTTTTGTAGCGAAATTTTCTAAATAGCCATTTTATCCCTACATCTAGCAACTGTATATAGAGTAACAATTTAAGGATTTTGCTTGTTCTGGAGATTCTAAATGCATGTTGGAATCAATTTTTATTCAATTTATTAGAATAAAGTGAAGCAAAATTACACAATCCCTTAAACTTGGTAATGTGCCTGCATACAGAAAAGTGCAAAAATTCATCAACAAAGAATGATATTGTATAGGCTAAGAGAAGGTTGTAACTTGGTTTTTATTTACTTCTTTGTTTTTAAGGTCTTTATATATATTTGAGTTTCTTTAATTCATATTTATTAGACTAAATTGAACCCCTCCCCTCTGCTTGTGTGGCTGACTTTCAAGAAGGATTAATAATTTTTATATAAAATAGTAATTATTCAACCCACAAAGAGTAAATATTTGATGGATTATTATTTGTTAATTGATTAACACTTGTTTTTGTTTGGGACTGGAGATTCTTTATGTACATTGGAGTTAATTTACATTCAAAAAGAATAATTTATCATAAAATAGTAAAATTTAGATGTGTTGTGAGAGAAGGTTATAACTTGAATTTTCTTTTGTTTACTATTTTTGCATTTAATCCGACGGTATAGAGCCATCTGGATGGCAAAAAGTCAACAATTGTGACAAATTCGTTTGAAAAGTAAAGGAACAGCATTGTTATCATTTGAAGGGAGAGAAAAATTAAAAAATTGAGGCTAGAGAGAAAAATTATTTTGAAACCTCTTTGTCTGTCGACCTATTTACCAACATGATATGTTGTCAATGACCTATCACTAAGTCTGCCTTTTTTTTATGGATCAACAAGGCAGGTAGAGGACAGGACGCTAGAGCATGGGCTCAAAGAGGTCCGGAGATCAAAATGGTGGAAGGCAACATAACTGCCAATTTATTAAACTCCATAATCTTGTGAACGTGACATCAACGACTAGGATTCACTTGCGCAAACAAGGCAACAACGACCTTGAGAGAAAGTTCACTCCACAGTGTCTTTACCTGGAGTTGAATAAGGACCCTCTTCAACAAGGGACAAAGGAAGTACCACTCGAACAAGAGCCCGCTGATAGTACGTTAACACCTACACGATGGATTACTGAAATCTCGAAGATGAACTTCATTTGAACCAATACACACTGAGGAGCAATTTACCACCTTAAAGTAGGATGACCACAATATTCAAGAGAAAAGTAAATACAAAAAAATGTGTAATAACATGTGATAAATAACTAGGACAAAAAGACATGGAATATATCTTGCCGTCGATCAAGATCTGAAGAGATAGAGAGAGAGAGAGAGAGAGAGAGAATTCAAACATAGCCCTCTCTTCCATCTGTGAATATGGCTCTCTCATAAATTCTATTAAAAACCAACTATAAAGATATTAAAAGCCTACTATAAAGATGATAAATATATATTCAATGGTATTTAATGATCATTTGATATTAATTAGTATTTTTTTTGAAAGATTAATTAGTACTCTCTCTCTCTCTCTAACAAGTGAATCACACCCAAAAGGCAGCTGTCCCAGTGCACTAGCCTTTGAAGGCAGCCGTCCCAGTGCCGACTCTATGTTTAATATAGCTAACGTAAAAAATAATTAATAGCTATTCCTCTCTCTCTCTTCTTTCATCTCATCTACTTTTCATTTTTCACTACACACAAAGTACTAGGAATACTGAGACCTTGTTGATCAAGGCAAAGTCGTTCCCATGAAATTTCAAAAGAGAAGTGAAGGAAAATGAATGCCCGCAGGATGGCAACGGGTCGGGTTTTGGAACGGGTTGGTCCTAGCCCGAACCTTGTTCCAAACCCGTCCAAAACCAATCTCGGGTTTGGAGGGAAAATTCCAAGTGCCTCCCATTTGTATTAACCATATTCAAACATGTCCCGTCCCAATTGTATTTAGATTGGACACATCGATGCGAGTTGGATTGGGTTTTTAGCAAAACATAGAACTAAACTCATTTTGACTAAAGGATTTATAACTTCTTCACTTTTTCTTAAAAACTATGATCATAGAGAAACTTTTGGGCTATGACAATTGTACATAATGTTAATGTATATGTTAATCTATATATGCATATATAATCAGGGTGGGGTACGCTAAACCCGACCCTGTCCGACATCGATCAGGGCTTTTCAAGCAATTTCGAACAAGTCCAAACCCATTTAATTCCATCCTAAATCCGTCCCAATTGGACCAGATTGGGTCAAGTCGGGTAAACTACTAAACTTGTTTAATTGCCGTCCCTAATCCCTAGATCATGATAACAAGAGCTAGTGATGTCAACAAACATGCTAACTAGGGGTGGGACTTGGGCGGGTCTGACCCGAACCCGATCCACCCAACCCGAACAATGGACAAACATGGGCAAAGCTAGTAAAAAACTTGAACGGGTTTGAACAAAAATAGATCAACCCGATTTTAATTTTGACGGGTTTGGACACCGATCATCCCAACCCGAGGAAGTGACACTAAGGTTGAATGCTTTGATAGTTTTTTTTATGGAAATCAAAGACTGTTTCTTTGATGTCGAATGCTAAGAATCCGTTTGAAATATGTGAGGTTATGGGTTGGACTTAATGTTCTCGTTATGCAATTCAAATATTTCTTTTTATCCAATTCAAAAATGTGTTGGGTTTTTTTTTCCATCTATTTATGTGCACAAGCATTTCTAATTGGGCAACCCGTCCAACCCGCCTATTATTTTACAAATTGGGCAACCCGTCCAACCAGTCCATTATTTTACAAATTGGGCAACCCGAGGAACCCGAGCAACTAGAATGGACAAGCACGGGTTAGGCTTTCATGGGTTCCACGGTCAAAATAGGTTTAGGTTTGTGCAAGTCAGATTGGGCATGAACCCTTCAACTTTATTAATTGTTTTTTACTTTAGCACAAAAAATATTATTTGTTTTTCTATGCTTTTGACAAAAAAAAATTTACCACCATTTGATGAAAAACTAATTTCTATCATAAAATTATTTTCTTATGGGGACTGTACTTTTCCGTCAATCAAATGCATAATTATGAAGAAAAACTAGTAATTTTTTTTTCTTTCTTGAGTTTTACCGTCAAGCAAACACTCTAAGGGATGATTTGTACTTATAACAGTGAAGTAAAAATAAACTACACTTGGGTGAAAATTTCAAATCTCTCTACCCTGAAACTCTTTACACAACCATGTAAGCTTTTGATCATGAGTTGCTCATATTCGATGAAAGTTATAACATTACTAGGTTTTTTTGCAAGTTCCTCCCCAACTAATGGGATAATTATCATAACCTTCGTCATTTTAAGTAATTGCAAAAACCTCCTTCATTTAACACACCAGAGAATGGAGATAAGCAACTAATGCTTTGGTGAGGTGGTTGTGGGTTCAATTCCTCCACCCGTCGATTTACTCAGAGTGCGTAGGAAAACTTTTGAGTGGGTCAGTGCACTTGGGTACACTAGGGAGTAGGGGTGTTCATCGGTTCGGGTTGACCCGCCAAACCGAACTGAACCGAACCGATCTATTTGGTTCGGTTTGGATCGGATATTTTTGACCGTTCGGTTTGGTTCGGTTCCAAAAAAAACCCCCCCGCTATGGTCGGTTTGGTTCTGGGTTGAGAGTTTTTTAACCCGAACCAACCCAATCCGAACCATTGGTACTATAACCTCAGTAGTTACTACTATACAGTGTACAGTCTCACTAATATTGTAGATTACATGGTGGTGACCCCAATTACCACTATTCAGTGCATTCATATTTTTAAAGTGATCAACGGTGTGATGAAACTGAGAAGTGAAGGGTGTTACCCACATGATTACTAGCACCCCCAAATCCCAACTTATGAAATATCTCAAAGTGAAATTAAGGGTGTTACTAGTAATTCTATAGGGGCAAATAGCAACACCTAAAGTTAAAGGCTTAAAAATGAGATCTGAACCAACTCAGTGGCTCAACCATTCACGCCTCACGGTGTGACGATGAGCAATTTGAAAGACTCACAGAACCGAATCGAACTAAACCGAACTTTTTCGGTTTGGTTTGGTTCGGTTTTTATCAAGGAATGATTTGGTTTGGTTCCATTTTCTAGAGAACCGATCAACTTATGTTCGGTTCCAAATTTATCAAAAAACCGAACCAACCCGAACCATGAACACCCCTACTAGGGAGGTTACTACAAATACTGATAATTAGGGGATGCTTTCGTAATTAGCCTGTTAGTTGGGGTTGGGGGGGGGGATTTCGTACCAAATGCAAACATCCCAAGAACCAGTGGCTAACTATAAAGTTTTATTCTGATAAATTCAGAGCAGATCGAGATTGTGGGAAGGCCCACGGGCCTTGCTCGATGGCGCTCCTCCAACTTAATGGGCCACGGTCCCTGGGGGTGGGAAAGTCCTTGTATTCCATCAATTTCGTCCTTTGACCCTGAGCGATGGGTTGATCAGACTGCCAGAGTTGACCCCACCTGGGGCCCACCGCCGTCAAACCACAACCTTCTCTTTGTTGTACGACCACTGTTTGAGATTCACCTCGCTGAGCGTAGGTGACATGGAGCGATGCACCCCCCCCCCCCCCCCCCCCCTCTCCCTATTCCCTCTCCTCGCATTAAAAGGCTGCTCCTTTGTCCAATTTCAGACACAGAGCTAGAGAGAGAGAGAGAGAGAGACTAACGGGCAAAACGAAGAGCCATGTCAGAGAGAGAGAGAGAGAGGGACTAACGGGCAAAACTAAGAGACCCATGTCAGAGAGAGAGAGCTAGAGGGAGACTAGCGGGCAAACTAAGAGACCCATGTCTGCATGCACATGCATAGAGACCCCACTGGGGGCCCACGCTCGGAACCGCAAACAAGCAGTTTGTGCGAGGGGCTGCTGAGCACCAACTAAAGCATTCTAGAGAGAGAAACCCTGAGCAGGCCAAATTTTAAAAATATATTCAAAAGCGGAAAAAGGAACGTTACATTACACGAAAGGATTCTAGAGAGAGAAACCTTTCAAGTTCCATCTTTGGTTAACAGGTTAATGATAGTAATAATAATGATAAAAACAAAGGTCCCTATCTTGCCACCCTGTTATTTGACCACCCCCCAACAGTCCCAAATAGGGAAAGGCAGCACCCACCTCGATCGGATGCCACCTCCTCCTCGTTGACCTCCCCCCCTCCTCTTCCCTACTTCTCAAACTGCTCGAGCCTGTTATCGGCCAGCCTCGACCTGTAGGCGGCCCTCTTGTACTCCCCCCATGTGAACTCTCTGTACCGGCTCTGCTCCCCCTCCCCCATCAGCTCCGGCAGCGGCGCGATCCTCTCCGCCGCCGCCGGCCCTCCGAAATAGATCATGGAGACCCTCGACCTCAAACCGTCGGCCAAAACCCTGTGCCTCACGCTCCTGAATCTCCCGTTCGTCAGCACCTGCAGCAGCCCACCGCATTGCCCACCGGTTAATACACACATACTCGGGGATTTTTGCATGTAACGAGATTCGGTATTGCAGAAAAGTCCCTATCTTTGACAAAATTCTCTCGGCATCCTTAAAACACCGCAGTTTTTTTTTTTTTTAGGAAAACCCAGGTTGCTATTTTTGGGCCATTTTTACCCTTGGATTATACCTGCAAGGAATCACCGACGTTGATGAAGAAGGAGGCTTGGTCCGGGGCGACAGGGACCCAGCTCCCATCTTTCAGGGCGATCTGGAGCCCGGTGGAGTTGTTTGATCTGAGGACGGAGATGATCTGTGGGTCGGTGTGCTCCCCGAAGCCAGTCAGGCTGCAATTGAGCCCCTGAAGCAGGGGGCAGGGGGGGTAGTGGTTGAGCCTGAAGACGGAGTCGCTCCCCTCGTCCATCACCATCCGGCTGAAAACGTTTCTGGGTTCGATCCTCAGCCCGTCGGCCATCAGCTCCAGCACCTCACCGGCCAGCTTCCTCACGGACGACACGTACTCGTTCAAGGCGGAGCTGCAGCATCAGAAACAGAGGAGAGGGTAAGCGACAGAACAGGGGGCTAAGGGGAGCAGTAAAACAGAGCAGGGGTCATCATTACCGCAACAAGCGTGCTGATGGCTCTCGGAGAAAGGCGAGCGACGGGTGCGACCTGGGCTTGGAGGTGACCTCGAAGAGGAGGTACTCAACCCAACCCACATCCCCATTGGACCCAATCGTCTTGTTCCCGTACCCAAATGGGTTGGGCGGCCCTGCTCGCCCCTTCTCCTGCTCGGGCAGGGAGAAGAACCTCACGGCCTCCGCCTCAAGCCGGGCCATGAGCTCCAAAGGGGTCCCGTGGTTGGTGACCTTGAAGAACCCCAAGTCCTCGCAGGCTCTGACGATGGCCTCCCCCGAGCCGGGCTTGGAGAGGTCGATCTCCGGGAAGCCGGAGAAATGCGCCGCCGGTTTGTGTGGCCTCACGAGGGATATTTCCTCGATGACTGGATTGGTTAGGACCACCATGGTGCTCTGTTCTGCCGAGAAACAGGGGAGCTGGGGAAGGGGCTTGGAGGAGAGAGAGTGAGGGGGCGCACAGAGGTGAGAGACGCGGCTGGTAGAGACTTGCATGTGTGAGAGGGCCGGGGAGGTCTCGTGCTGCTTATAAACAGGAGCCAGAGGGGGCCCCGACCGTGTGGTGGGGGTGGGGGGGGGGGAGGAGGAGAATACATTGGAACGGGCGGGCGAGAAGGGGTGAAGGGCCACGAAAATGGGTTGGGATTAAATTAACGAAAATGATATTTGAACATACAATTGGACATAGTCCCGGACATACTGCGGTGATGGTGGTGGGACAGACTGGGAGTGGCGACGATCGGTGCGAACCCGAATCCCGATGCACAGACCGCACTTCTGCAATATGCATGTCTGCCAGTATGTCCCATTGTATGTTCAAATAGCATTTTTCTTTATTTAAAGTTGGGGTCCAATTGTTCAGTGCACTCTTCTGATAGATACCGGATTTAGTCATTTACTACTGGGTATCTCTCTCTCTCTCTCTCTCTCTCTCTCACACACACACACACATTTGAGTTCAGATACATTACGCCAAATATTAATATATATTTATATATTAGATGAATATATTTTATCTACCAAAAAAAAATTATGGTTTATTAACCTAAGACGTCATTAATAAACCCAATATAAGAAAAAATCCATTGAAACATTTCATCTGAGCTCCAGCTTGTCTAACCAACCAAACTTTAGTAAGGAATTTAAATCTCGATACCACCCTCAGCTGCTCTCCTCTTTCGATCAGCCATGACGGAGACCGAGGCAGAAAAGGAGGCAAAGCAGAGGTAAAGAAGGCGGGGGTGGTGGCGTGAGCGGTAGAGGTAAAGGCGGCAGCGGCGGCGGGGTGTTCGGATTAGGAATATGTTTAACTTTTTGAGATTTCTAGGTCTAGGTTCATCTTATGGCGTGTAGATCTTAGATTAGGAAGATCCATTAGGTCCAGCGGCGAGAAGATGTGGGGGTTCGATTAGGTTCGACGATAGCAACGATAGCGGAGGGTTTGGATAGATTTGGCGGTCGCGATGGGGGGTTTGGTTAGATCCGGCGACGGCGGAGGAGGGAGGCGAGTGGCATCAAATCTAAATTTGATATAAGATGAGGGCATTTTCGTCCATTGGGGACTCAGTTCAAATCAAAATGTTGTCGGGACTTCAGCTCGAAAACATCTTCTAAGATGGGCTTCCCACCAACTCCTCCAAAAAATTATTATCTTAGTGAATCAGAGCTTGGTTATTGTATGATAGTCAAACTCTTCACAAGATTTAATTGGCTTTTTTGATTTCCCTAGGGTTTTATTTAACCATTCACTAATATAAATAAACTTGTTTTGATCTTATATTCATAATTTCTAAAATCCAAGCCTTGTGGTCCTTATCAATTTTTGATTGGAACAAATATGAATATAGATGGCATAGCAAGACACATCGTCGGTTATTGGCCAGACTATATAGACCCTCACAAACAAAAAAAAAAAAAATCCACGATTAAATTTCATATGTTTTTATTTTGGGTTATTTTGACTTTGCCCCCCAAACTTTATCTTGAATTAGACTTTACCCCCTATATTTTCCTAATTAGACTTTACCTCCCAAAACTAACTTTTCCGTCCGCTCACCCCCCAAAACTTTATTTCTTTTCCGTCAGTTCACCCTTTCTCTTAGATGGTGAGCCAACGGAACAGTTAGTTTTGAGGTGTACAGTCTAATTAATAAAAATATGGGAGGTAAAGTCTAATTCAAGGCAAAATTTGGGGGCCAAAGTCAAAATAACCCTATTTATTTTTCAAAAAATCCCTCTCGATGCATGAGAGGGGGTTTGGTGTGGACCCCTATCAGAATTTTTTATATGTTATAGACAGTAAAATATAACTATGAATATCGATATATTGTATCTATATCTGCTTCGTTTTGCTACACCGACATGATGGTCAATACCAATGGGTACAATAAAACCTCTTGTTTATCGTCAATTTTGACCTTTTCGGGTGAGGGTGAGTGAATGGCGTTGCTCGGGGATGATAAGTAATCGATAACATGTTATGATGGAAGTATATCCCCTCGCGAATTATTTCTTTAGGGTTTGTTTGGTTGGAGATTAGGAAAAGTTGGGATAGCAATAAGTTGCAAAGTGCTATTTGGTCCAATGTTGGTGAATATATTTTTTTCTTATCAATTTAACATACTGATGTGGTTTGATCATAGCCATCCGTTGCACCTAATCCTAGACCGATGAATACCACTCAATCGTGACTAGCAAGTTTAATTGGGTGTCACATCAATTTGTATAAGTCGTCAACTCAACAGATTTGTTCCCATGTCATTGTTCCGTTACAAGTCTGTTGCTCCCTACCAAGATCATGTTTGGCTAAACTTATGTGCACTGCTGCAGCCACATCTTGAGTTCACATGCCATAGTTATGAATGCGGAATTGTTTGGCATCGTTGGAAGGTCAGTACCCCGACTTGTTGCAGTAAAAACGGTATTTTTACGTGTTTTTTTAAAAATTAGGGTTTTTCACTTGCAATGTGGATAGACGAGCTATCGTTATCAGAGACCGAAAAGGCTTAGCCAAATATGACCCAACGGATCTTTAAAATGATCAAATTGTTTTATCCTATTTATATTACACTTATTTTATTATCATTTAGTCAATCAAAAATTCGGTCAAATACCATCGGATAAACAATTCCTCCAATATACATTCGAGAGGAGCGACAATCGGTCATTATTCTGATTGGAGAATGAGCATTAGGTATAATAACCAAAATACATGGCTATACCCCGTGTAAATCTCAAACAGACAAAAATAAAAGCCTTGCTCCACACGTTCACATTAGCTTTTTATTATTTCCCTCCCCTCTAAATTATTGCCTAGAGGGAGGGAAAGAGAGACACACGAGCCAATCCAATGGCGCTTACAATAATAATAAGGCTTATGCCAAATTTTTTTAGGGCACCGCTACTTGAACATACAAGAGGGCATACACGCAGACATAATGCAGACGTGGAGGGCATCGATCAGTTCTCAATACATCGACCATCGCAACGAACGCCGACCGATGCCGCCGTCTACATTTTGTCCAATTGAATGTCCCCTTGTATGCTCAAATAGCATTTTCCATTTTTATAATCTACAATCCGGCATGAACAACTTTTTTTTTTTTTTTTTAAGGGCAGCACCTAAATGGATTTGCCAAGTGGCACGACACTCTTTATCATCTCGCTTTATCCTAATAATAGATAAATTCTACTTGCAATTCCTTTGCCCCTAATTTACGGAATTCCCATTTTGGTCATCGGTGGTCAATTCCATTAGATTCCACTCAACTTAATTCTGGATTAAGAACCCACGGGGGAGGGCCATCGCCATCTCACGCCCATTAACATACGCTTAGCCCTCAACTATCCCTCCGTCCCCACGAGTCAATGTTGCTTCTAAGGAAAACGACCTTAGAATGACAAGAATGCCCTTGTATTTGACTAACACCGTGGCCAACCCGTCACCGACCAACATCGGTGGTATCTCCTGATTGGCGGGACTATGAATCATAGGGTGAACCCTAGGGTGATATCACCATCCGATAGAGATAGCAGCAGTGGTGCGATTTAAAACCGAAAATCGAGGTAAACTGCATCGTCGCAGTGCGATGCGATTTCGATTTTGACCAAAAATCGTATATATAAAATCTCACAATTTAGATCATTATAGTGAAACCGTGGTGCATCGCACCACACCGCACCCCATGGTGCGGCTTTGGTTTTACATAATTGTACGTCGTCACGGTGCAATGTGGTTTCGGTGTGCCGGTTCGATGTGGCAGTACGGTTTCGGCTTTGTCCAAAATCGTATCGAAATCGCACTGTTACCATCCCTACCGCTAGGGTTGCAAACGAACCAAGCTGTTCGTGAGCTGCTCGCTGCTCGGCTCGATAAAAGTTCGTTCGAGTTCGTTCGGTTACTAGTCAAGCCAAGCTCAAGCCTAGAGTTTAAGCTCGTTTAATAAACGAGCCAAGCTCAAGCAGGTCAAAGCTCGGCTTGTTTGGGCTCGCGACCATGCTTGTTTACGGCTCGCGAGCAAAGCTATTGAACAAACTCGATATGCTCATAAAGGACTCGTGAATATGCTCATAAATGGCTTGAATATGCCTCACATATAGCCTAGTTTGAAGTTTAGGCTCGTGAACAAGCTCGATAATGGACTGTTCGACCACTAATTAAGTATAGTCTAGTCTGAAATTTAGACTCATGAACAAGCTCAAGCATACTAAAGCTCGGCTCGGCTCGGTTATTAAACAAGCCAAGCCTAAGCCTGAAATATAAGCTCGTTTATTAAACGAACAAACTCAAGCATGCCAAAGCTCGACTCAACTCGGCACGTTTGCAGCCCTATCTACCGCCAATCGCCGCCCCAAGCAGCCATCGGACGACGGCAGATGGTGGCCGATAGGGTCGCGGCAGGCTTGCGGTGGTCGACGAGACAGCCGCGACCCATCGTCCGGCCAATTAGGAGATGCCATGGCTATTACTCTTACTAGCACCATTTTGGTCATTATGCCAAACACACACCCACACCCCCAAGGTGTGATCCGTTGCGTGCATGATTAAGCTGGCTTGCGGGCCTTTGCGTTCAAACCAAGACCGGACGTAACGTCCATCCGTGGGGCCCACGCCGTGCTTACAAAACCAGCTGGGCCCCACCTAATTATTGGCATGATAATATATATTTATATTTTTTCGAATATAAAAAAAGTCGGCGGAGGGCACAATATGGGGGCTCTTTTGTTTTCTCGCTCCGAATCTAATAATTTTTTTTTACGTGTGATGTCGGGCCTAAACTAATGACCAACCAAAGCTAAATGTCAAAGCTTCGGCTCGATGGTTTGTGCTTTGACGCGAGGGTTGGAGCATCCGGCCGAGCCCACCAATCGGCAAGCATAAAGTTTGGAGAACTCGGTTCTCCGGGATTCTCACTCATAGGTTGGTGGCTTTGGGCCGACTTAAACAAGAGTCTAGACCCACCATATTAGAATAAATGGGTTTGGATAAAAGTTTATACCCGAAAATAGTTTAGGGTTGTGTTTGTATGTATAAGGCTGTGTTCTTTTCTGAATTTTTTTTTGGAAGACTTAGTCTTAAGTCCCTCTTGAACTTTGCGTGCTACAGCAAGCCCCTCGTCCTTATTTACCCCCTCACGTGCTATAAAAAGGGTATCCATTAGTCTCCAAAAAGAATATTCATTCGCTGGTTGATGTTGTCAATGTAGCGGTTGGTACAATGGTTTCACTGCAGCTGCTATAGTGAAATCACTGTAGCAAGAGTATCAATTCGATTTGGTAATAGTATTTATTCACCGGATGTACTGTGCATGTTGGGTTGCTACAGTGATTTTGTTGTAGCAAGAGTATCAATTAGCCGAATGGATACTATTTTCTGGAGACGAATGGATACTCTTGCTACAGTGAAATCACTGTAGCAATTGCAACTTGGATACTCTTTTCTGGAAACGAATGGATACTCTTTTTCGGAGACGAGTGTATACTCTTGCTACAGTGTTTTCGCTGTAGTAGGCTAGTAGTTACAGTGAAATCACAGTTGCAATCGCTTCATGCATGTATAGTGTTAATTGGCGAATGGATACTCATGCCAAAGACGAATGGACATTCGTACTGGAGGGGTAGTTTTGTAATTTAAAGGGTAAAAAAATGTCAGTATTTTCGGTTAAGATCTTGTTGTACAAACGTGTCCTTCGAGAGGGACTTTAGCTAATATCCTAACAACTTGTATCCTTTAGCTTAAATAAAGACCTGTGGAGGGATTTATGACTAATTTACCCTCTTTTTTTTACAGTAAGGTTTTGCCCATCGCCCGGGCAAATTCTTGTTCGGCGAAGGTGTGGCTGAGTTGTGTCCTAGTTGTGCATGTTTTCCTGTGCTGACGTACGAGAAGGGGGGACTGACGTCATTACCGATTGTGGTAGGGTTTTTTTTTGAAAATTTAAATTCCCTAGAAGATGGATCGATCGTCATGTTCTTTCCATAAAACTGCCATGTACAAAGAGATTTATAAATCTTCCCACGTTTAGTTTTGTATACAGAGTTGCGTTTATATGCTTCGCCGTGGACGAAGAAGGTACAAAGGGATTTACAAACCTAAGGTGTTATGTTGAGCAATAAAATCCAACAAAGAGTGGGCTTTTATTTCATGGTGGAGTTCGCGGGCTCATTTGTAGGTTATAGAAAGAGCATAGGAAATGACTCATTTCCTAGGGAATTTCAATTCTAGGGAAAAGAACACGGCCTAAAAGGTAAAATCCCTATCCGGAAGCCTAAACAATGATTCTCGATCGTAGCATTTTTATGAGCGGTATACTCCAATATGTTTGCACTTTGTGATTACTCCCATGTGATTAGAGAATGCAATCAAGCGTCCCATGTTTGCACTTGTATTGGCCTTCACGTCCTCCCCATTTCTCCATGATCACTAAAAAATGAACGCTAAAAAATTCAAAGCTCGAAGATGAGGAAGAGGGTTGTCGCTTGATACCCCTCCTCTCTCTCTCTCTCTCTCTCTCCCCCACCCCGGCAGCTTAATGCTTGTTGCCATTGTCAGGTGTTGGTGTGGCCGACGATTGAGAGTGGAGAAGGCAGAGGGAGAGAGATATGAGGTCAAGCGGCCTCCTTGGGCTGCCGGAGTTGCTACAGTTAGCAATCAGGACGGGGGATCTGTAAAAATAATGAGGCACACCAAAATTGTGGATCATATAAAAATTGAGCTGGAGAGAAACTACAAACTGATAATTGAATTAAAACACAAAATGACCCACCGTAGAAGTTCAGTGCTGAAAAAAAAAAAAAGGAGAAAAATTGAATCAAAATTCAGTAAGGATTTCTTCAAACACCACCCCTAGGACTACAATCCAAAAAAAAAACCTGAGATGAGAGAGAAAAAAAAAAGGAAAAAAAGAAGGGGAAAAAGTCATCAGTTCCATCTGTGGGGGGAAATTTCCGAGCCGCCTTGATCGGGAACCCCGCCCCACAGCCTTGATTGAATTGGACTGTTTGTAGAGTTAGAGAGATGGGAGAGTAGAGAGCGATGACACAAGGATTGGTGACGGAGTTCGGTCTTACGACCTACGTCTCCGGGCGAGAGGTGCCACCTGATCTTCACTATAATTTGAATAAATGAGGGGTGAGCGTTCTCTTGACAGGCCAAGAGAAGTTTCGTACAGTGGGGTTGCACGGAGCAACTAGAAGAGAATAAGAAGGGGAGAATTGAGCTCTAGCACTTGCTCTGGAATCCTCCTCCTCTGATTGAATGACCAACCCCCCTCCTGGATGCCTTGGGGGTCCTTTTATAGCGTAGGCACGTGCCCGATATGTCAGTGATGACGTGGCGCTGATGACGTGGCACTGGTTCTGGGCCTCCTTGCTGGGCCCTTATTGGGCCGTTGTTCGGGCCCAATAAGGGGTAGGGCTTGATCTGCGAGCCTCGTAGAGTGGGCCCATGTGAGCCCAGGCGGGCTTACCCATTTGGGCCGTTGCGCGGGCCCATGCTGCTCTGATCTGGTCCGGTACAATTTTTGCACCCACACCATCTCCCCCGACCCAGCCGGTAACAGCAGATCTGCAGTAAAAAAAAAAGTGAGATCGAGATCGAGATCGAGAGAGAGAGAGAGAGAGAGAGATGCAATAAAAAAATAATAATCTGAGATCGAGAAAGATTTTGGAAGGGATTTGGGGGATGAGGGAAGAGAGGGGCGCGCGATCAGCGGGAATGGGGCGCGATGGGGGCGAGGGCTGAGGTGGCTTGCAGAGGGGGGCGGGGACTGAGAGGATGAGCGGGATCCGAGAGGGGAGGGGCGCGCGATCAACGTAGAGGGTGGCGGGGACGGAGAGGGTGAGCGAGATCAGAGGGGGGCTGAGGTGGCTTGCGGAGGGGGGCAGGGACGGAGAGGGTGAGTGGGATCCGAGGCGGGAGGGGCGCGCGATCAACGGAGGGAGGCTGAGATGGCTCGCGGAGGGAGAGGGGCGGGGACACAGAGGGTGACCGGGATCAGATTGATTGAGAGAGAGAGAGATAGAGAGAGAGAGAGAGAGAGAGGCTTCCTACCTGTGGGTGGATGGAAGGGCTGTGGCCGGCGTTCGGTGGCTGGCGGTCGGTGTTGATGCCAAGAGTCCGATCGCGGTCGGGGTCGATGCCAAAGGCCGATCGGCCATGAGAGAGAGAGAGAGAGAGAGAGAGAGAGAGAGAGAGAGAGAGAGAGAGAGAGAAGGGGGGGGGGGTTCCTACCTGTGGGCGGAAGGGCAGTTGAGAGAGAAGGAACGATGAAGGGGGGTTAGCGGAGTGGGTAGGGGCCGGGGCTTTGAATGAGAGAGAGATAATAGCACAGTTGTCTGTATTGATCACCTTCCATTTTTAACCAGCTCTGACGGACCCGGATGGATATCACACCTTCCATTTTTAACCCAGAGTATAATCACAGCTGTCCATTTAATCCAATCCGGACGGACACGATCACCTTCCATTTTTGGAGGACTTGTCAGATCAATCACAGCTGTTAATTTCTCTCTTCCACGTGAATGACACTCACCCTAACAGCAATGAACGGCTATGTTTGTCTCTGGACTTAATTAAATGTTTGTCCCCCCCACAAAACCCTGAATATATATATATATATATATATATATATATATATATATATATATATATATATATATATATATATATATATATATATATATATATTGAACTTTCATGTGTTTGAACTTGGTGTAACCCGCAAGGTTCAATTGACGATCATCAGAATGGGGATCTTAGCCCTGTTTGTTTTTGGGATCCATAAAGAAAAGACGAGTAAATCGGATATGGACGAGTAAATCTTTCAAATTGACTAGTAAATATGATTTCCTTCTTGTTGTTTGTATTGATAAGTGAAGTAAACCATTTACTTCTGGATTGTTGTTTGGATTGACCAGTAAAGTAAATAAGAAATTAAATCTAACGGTTGCTCGTCGTCGTCGTATGTAAACACCCCCTTTTCGTCGATCACCGACAATTCGTTGCTCCTCGTCGGCCACCATCCACCATCCACCACCCACTGCTGGCCACCACCCCTACCGACCACCAGCCACCATCCCATCTACCACCACCCGTCACAGCCCGCCATCAGGGCGGGCGACAGCAGGTTGTGGCGACGAGTGACCGATGGTCGGCAGGGGTGGAGGTTCTACATGACGGTCGGCGAAGCAACGGGACGGCGACGGCTGGTAGTGGTGGCATCCCCCTGGTTCAACCCATGGCCCATAGATCGTGGCCGTTGAACCTTGGATCACCCCATGTCGCTCTCCAAATCGTCGAATCCATCACCATCGGCCCATAGATCGTGCCGTTGAAACTTGGATCACCCCATGTTGCTCTCCAAATCGTGGAATCCAACCCGTGGCCCATAGATCGTACCGTTGATTGACATTGCATGGTCAACAGAGCCTTCTACTAGTAAATCAAAAGTTTTGCTTGCCTTTTTCAAAGCAAAACTTTTTGGCTACTAGTAAACCTTCTACCAGTTACTTTACTACAACTTTTTGGATCCAAACAGCAGGAAACTAAAACTTTACCCGATTTACTTTACTAGTTAGCATGTTGGCCGAATATAAATAAGCCCTCAGAGCTCCCATATTCCGTGTTTGGTGGAGAAGAGAGAAAGAAAGGGGGGGAGAGAGAGAGAATTTATATTCAACTCCAAAACAATGTCCATTTTGTGGCTTGTAAAAGCCTGACCTAAGGGAAGAACCCTTGACTAATTCGCTCGGGCGCCCAGGAGGTTCACTCGAGGTGCTCGACAGATTCGCCCATGCGCTCATTGTATACTAGTAGACAGGCTGAACCCAATCCAAATTCACCTGAGTGTCCAAAATTTTGCTTAGGTGAATCGGGACTGGGCAGACTCCTATTGACACATGTTTTCTTCTCCCTAATGACTGTGAAATCATTATATAAAGGGGATGTGTGGAATTAGGATTTGTGAGGGTGAGACGACGGGTTGAGATTGTCTGTGAGAGAAGACGGTAAGCGAGAGCTGGAGAAGGCGAGAATCAGATCTAGGGTTTCATGTGGGCATGAAAGAGAAGAGAAGGAAGGAAGGAAGGGAAAAGCTGGGGGGGGGGGGGGGGGGGGAATGAGAAGAAAGAAAGAAGAGGAAGGAAGAAGGAAGAAGAGTAAAGGTTCATCTATGGTTCTTTCGTTAGTTTTCTACAATTCGTCTCCGGGCTCGTTGGTGCATCTACCTCGGCTTCTACTTCGGATGCTTTTATCTCTCAGGATTCTCCGATATTACTTTGTATATTTTGATAGCAGTGATGATCTTTTTAAATCCATGTGGGTGTTCTGAGAGGAGCTAGAAAATAGGTTTGTAGGGTCCGACACACGGTGACTACTGCATGGTATAATCTCTTGTGTGATAATTAATTCAAATCCTTGATTGCATGTGAATTTGTGTTGTTCGTATGTGTGTTTGCTTTGAATTTTCTATATAGTGTGTGATCTCTGCAGTACCTTTGAGCATCATCCTTATACTTCCACAGGGCATGACATGTGGTATCGGAGAGATCCACCTAGCACAACAGAATGCACCTAGATCCAACCAATGAACCGAAGCATATACATCGAACACCTTAACTTGGCTCCGCACAAAATATATCAACCGAGTACATGTTGAAATAATTTCATGTGCAATGCCATAAAACCATCTACGGATTTTATGATCACTGCCATCACGTTGATTTGTGCACCAAAAGGTCCAAAAGGACTTCAAAATTAATATCCAAATTGTTCTCTTTTATGGAACTTTAAATCTTTTTTGTATACCTCCTTAATCGATAAGACTTTCTGCTATTACACCTATTGGGTCAATAGGAAAAGTCTATAGGTACACTAAATCAACTATGAGCATTGATTGTTACTTCCTACCCACCCAAAAGAATCCATCCATGAAGGACATCTATCAGAACATATGCACCATTCTACAAGTACTTATAGCTCAGTTGGTAAGACATGCAACCCGTGGTCTTGGTCAAGGGTTTGAATAAATGCTCCAACATATTTTCTTTCGCTCTGCAATGGCAGGTCGTCCAACCATCTCAGTGGAGACTGGCGACTCTTTCAGCCTATGGGGGTTATTAGAGATCGGGGCATTTCTCTTGCCCTCGTGGTGAGTTTCAATCTTTGGTCTATCTTGTGGTGCACTAATAGGTGATACAAATATCTTAGTGATTGCACCAAAGAAGACAGGGGGGGGGGGGGGGGCCTGGGGCATGGCCTGGGGCATGACTCAACATGAATATTAGCCCTCCTCTAAGCGCAATGTGGCCAAGTGCAATTCACAACCGGATTAGTCCCACCTGCATCGAACGGGTTGAGGGAAGGACGCTGGGCGATGCCACCATATACAATTCACCAGGTTGGGTCCACCTTTGTCGAGCGAGTGTGTGAGACAGCCCCGAGCATCACTCGAGTGTTTGAGTAGTTGACTCTATATTGTTACTGTCCCCTAACCCTAAAACATAAGGTGTTACCCATTTTTTGTACTTCCATCAAAAATTGTGCAACTCTATTATAATTAGCACGGAGTTAGGTGTGAGACCTAGATTTATACCATAAGATAAAACATATAGCTGCACCGTCGAATCGAATGTGTCAAACCAAATACCCAAAGACGAGTGCGATTCACTGCAGCCACCTTTCACGAATCGATGTGTGAACGCAATTAATGACGGAAGGCTGTGACCGTGAAAGTGGAATGGCCTCATCATATATCGAGGTGTGAACGTATGCATAGATGGAAAGTGCAACAAAATTGACAGCCGATTGTGTTTTGCAGCCGAAAGCGGTCTTAGCGGTGCCGACAGACATGGACATTACTAGTATTTAACATTACATGAGCTTCATTAGGTGTTTAATTCAACTGGTTGAACTGGTGTTTCAACCCATCGGCTGGCCGGAGTCGGATCGGAAACCGATTTAGGTCTAACTCGGGTCCCTTTTCTTGAAACTTAGGCTGCCTCAGTTGATTGATGTCCCTTCTCCAACACATAGACAGGGATTAAGTGATGTTTTATGAGGACTACAGGCAGTTTAGTCAACACTAGTTTGGTGGGTCCTCCATTAACTTTCAAAGAGTCCAACTTGATCAGGGGACAAGTAGGACCTAAGTAGAAGAATAAATGGAGCCGAGAGAGGGGAACCACGCATGGGCGCCTTTCCGAAAGTGGGAGGTTACAACCTCCCCAACGACCCATGTTATTGACCAGTGATCCTCGCACGTGCAGCTGTGCCTGGTCGGCGGCTAACTCGTAGACGGCCAGAGATGAAATAGACAGAGGATGGGAAGAAAAGAAAAAAATGAGGGGAAATTATGTGGAGGAAAGCAAAGAAAGATAGAGGTTTGGGGTAGCTTCAAACTATACTTACATTTTTCATCTCTTCTTTTTCATGGGGGCTCTAAGATAATTTTATAGGATTTTCGAAATAAATAGGACAAAAACAAGAGGTCATGGAGATGATGGAGTGTGAAGTGAAAATCATGAAAATTAAGATGAGTGAGAGAGAGAGAGAGAGAGAGAGAGAGAGAGAGAGAGAGAAGAGAGAGAGAGAGAGAGAGTATGCCACTAACCTTATTGGATCATAGACCTATTCTTATCGGATTGGATTAATAGGAGATTTCAGATGCGTTACGGGCTTGCTCGGGGGTGAGACGCATGCCACTAACCAAATCAGATCTTTCATTAACAAGGTTTGGTGGGACAAACCTAGGGTGTCAATTGGTCGGGTCCTGTCTAGTTTCGGGTCGTGTCCAAAACCCCTAGACCCGGACCCGACCCGTTTAACTAATCGTGTCTAGATCCTAAACCCGTACCCGACCCACTAATAAATGGGTAGAGCCGATAAGACTCGTTTACCACACGGGTCTATTCAGTTGACCCGATCCAACCCAATCTGACACAACCCGACCTGATTCGATAGACCCGTTGGTACTATATATTACAGTATCGGATTGTGGGTAGACTTGATCCGACACGACCCGTTGAATTTTAAACATGTCTTCCCGGGTCTACCGTGTCCAGACCCTAAACCCGGACCCGACCCGTTTATTAAACGGGTCTATCGTGTCGACCCGTTTACAACCCGAACCCGTTTAACCTTGACCTAGACCCGCTACCTTCGTGTCAGGTCTGCTATGTTGGGTCCAAAATTGCCAGCCCTAGACAAACCCCCACACCTAGGCATTTTACATGCTAAGCTAGGCAAATAAAAAATAAGACAACCAATTTAAAAAAATGAAATAAAATAAAAATTGTTTACAACACATATTTAATGAAAATGCAGATATATTAGGACTTGGCCAACGATTTTGGGCCGGCACAATAGGTTTTGGGCATAAAGAATATCAAGACAAAGAAGTAGTGATTATCTTAAGAAATATATATATATATATATATATATATATATATATATATATATATGGGAGTTCTTAGGTGCGGCCTGCGGTCCGCAGCCATTCGATGCATTATTCCGTGCATTGGACGGCTACGGACCACGGACCGCACCTAAGCACTCCCCTATATATATATATATATATATATATATATATATATATATTGGAAATGAGTTCCTATGACATGTCATAGGGAGTACCCTATGACATATGGTGAGTTAGTAACCCTAGAATATTTAGAATGTTCTAAATTTTTATGAAGATGATCACCCTATCTTAGATAGGACCCCCGCAAAAAATCGGCTCATTCTAAAACTTCTAGAGGCATCAAATATGATTTTCAATTTAACGGTTAAAATGGATGGCGGATAAACCTTCTAGCATTTGATGCCCCAACAAGTTTTAGAATACTTTGATTTTTTGTGGACATTCTATCTAAGGTAAGGTGATCACCCTCAAAAAAATTCAGCACATTCTAAACATTCTAACATTACTAATTCACCATATGTCATAGGGTACTCCCTATGACATGTCATAGGAACCCAGCCCTATATATATATATATATATATATATATATATATATATAGAGAGAGAGAGAGAGAGAGAGAGAGAGAGAGAGAGAGGATATGGGATATAAGCTGGCAGCCTATTTCGACGAAATGGGCAGCCACCCATTTGATATCCCTAGAAGTCTTAGAATGTGCTGATTTTTTGTGAGCATAAGTATTTTATCTTAGATAGAACACCCACAAAAAATCAGCAAATTCTAAAACTTTTAGGAGCATCAAAGGTAATATTTCAGATTAACGGTTACAATAAACACTCGATAATACTTCTAACATTTGATGCCCCTAGAAGTATTAGAATGCTGTGATTTTTTATGGGTGTTCTATCTAAAATAAGATACTTATGCTCACAAAAAATTAGCACATTCTAAGACTCCTAAGGGCATCAAATGGGTGGCTGACTATTTTTTCGAAATAGGCTGGCAGCTCATTTCCCGTTTCCTCTCTCTCTCTCTCTCTCTCTCTCTCTCTCTATATATATATATATATATATATATATATATATATATATATATATATATATATATATATATATAACGGGTGATTGAATTAAAGGCTCAAGATGAAAGGTGATCGACAAGCAGGTTAGCACGATACTTACTAACTATTTCAAGTTGAGTGCAAAGGTGTGTCCTACTACAAGGAAATAAAAGAAAGAGAAAAAAGTTATTCATTACTCTATAGATATGGGGAGTTGGATGAATGCTATGGTCTACATGAGGCCAGATATTGCTCATCATTTGTTGTTGCCAACACGTATTTTGTGAATCCAAGATTGGAATATTGGGTTGCAGTTAAATGAATTCTAAGGCGCTTGAAGGGTACCTTAAAGGGTTTTTTTTTTGCAGATAAACGATACCTCAAAGTTGTGTTTGTATTTTGAGGGTTCAAAGCTAGTATTAGAAGGAAATACAAATGCGGATAAGGCAAGTATCTTTGATAAGAGAAAGTCAATATCTGGATATTTGTTTACATTTGTAGAGGGAGGCATATCTTGACAATCTAACATAGCAGAAATGTATTACACTTTTGAACCTCGGCAGAGTATAATGCCGCTACTGAGTAGGCAAAAGAGATGCTTTGGTTGAAAGATTTTATTCAGGAACTATGTTTGAAGCAAGAGGAGTATGTGGTTTATTGCGATAATCAAAGTGCTATAAACTTTAGCAAGAATACTACTTACTATTGTAAGAAATTTCTTACACAAAAGTATGCGGATGTTTCTATTATCTAGAATCATTGGCTTTGAAAACAATAAACATAAAAACCTTATGCGGAAGCGGTGGATCGAAACATATCTCTGATCATAAATCGTCGGGTGATGACGGTCCACAATTGAATTGATGTAGACGACTTCTTCATCTCCGGAGATCCTAATCGTGATGGATGAAGATATAGAGAGCGATGTGATGATCGCCAATGGGAGCCTTCAACTTCGGTTCTGCTTGATGCCAAAATCCACGTGGAGACCCCATAGAGGTCGATGAGACGAGGGAGCTGAATTGCGAAGCCGAATAATTCAATATCTCTTTCTCTCTCTCTTTATTGAGATTCAACGGAGAGCGAAACCTGAGGGGAGAGAAGGGCAAAAACCTTCTCTCCTTCTCTCACCCTTCTTAATCTGGCCAAGAGAACCAAAGGAGGGAGGGAAGACTATTGTCCTCTCTCTCGCTTTTGCACTCGGAAAGGAAGGAATAGGAGAAAGGGGAAAGGGGGTCGCACCTTTTGCGATCTCCCTCTCTCTCGGTTTGCTGTAGACGGTCGAACAAGGGGGAGGGGGGGTCACGATCTGTTATGCAATCTCCTCACTCTCTTTCCTATTAAGAGTCTCAAATGGATTCGTGTTTACTAATGGGGTGCGAAAGGTGTGGCACATTCTCGTTGCACCGGAGTTAGGACCCACACCAGAATCGATAGAGATTTTCACTCTATAATTCAAAGAGACGATGAGGATTACAAAGGATGAAATCAAGGACCAAATGAAACAAAGACCTCACCGATGATAAATTGTGTGGAATTAAATCAAATTCTTATGAGGATTCATAAGAATTTAGGGGGTTTTCAAAATTGAGTTTAATTAAATTTAAACTTAGATCCTAAATCCTAATTTTTTTTCCCTGATTTGTTAGAATTTTTTCAAATTTTTTCTTCAGTTTTTATATTTTTATATTTTTATATTTTCTGATTTAGTTTATGGGTACTGTATTCCTATAGTTTCTAGCTAGTTTGACTTTTAGGTAGTGAAAGTTACATTCAACATGCTACTAAATTACAAAAATCATGTATATACATATTTATACTATATATAAAAATATTTAATAATTACTCGTCGCCTAGCATCGCTTTGCCAAGACAGGCCAAAGCGTCTAAGCATCGCCTAACCGCCTTGACTACACTGGTCAACCCAAACTGGACCTAGATTGAAACGCAGACAACCCAGAATGTCCTAACCTAGATTTCGGATAAGAAGTCATTTTTCGAACCCGGTTTTTTTCAGGTCGAACCGGGTCAATCAAACGGGTCGAGCAAAAAATTGTCACCCTTATGTAAAAGTATATCAACCTCTGAAAGCAAAAGGTCAAAAGCAGGAGGAACTTTTGTAATTAGATCTTCAAGTTCAAATTCTCCAATGATTAGATCTTCAACAAGAACAACATGATGCTCTAGGTCTTCAACTTCTACTGGATCTTGATCTACACTGGTTGAAGGTTGGAGATGATCAACAACCGCTTCTCTCATAGGATGGTAGAATGTTGTTAGAGGCACTGGATATGGCATGACACTTTGTAGTAGCTTGTCTTAATAATCTCTCGGCCTTGAGAGCCATATTGTAAATATCTGCCACACTCCACACATATCGTAGAGAAATCCGATTATAGATAGTTAATCGAAAACATATGAAATAAATATCGATTTGTCAGGTCTGTCTCTGAAAATTCATGATGAATAGAAAGCTGGTCAATGCTCATGCATCTATACACATTGCATGTAGGTAGGGATGGCTATGGTGTGGTTTAAAACCAAAAACCGCGGTAAACCGCACCGTTTAGGCCATTATAATGATAGACCGTGGTGCACCGCACCACACTGCATCACATGGTGCCGTTTCAGTTTTATATAGTGGTACACCATCGCGGTGTGGTTTTGGTGTGGCGGTTCAGTGTTGCAGTGCGACTTTCGGTTTTGTCCAACACCGCACCGAAACTGCATCGTTGCTATCCCAACATCTACGGCTGACAGTTTTGGACCTGACACGGCAGACCTGACACAAAATTAGCAGGTCTGGGTTCGGGTCGTAAACGGTTCGACACGACTAGCCTGATTAATATATGGGTCGGGTCCGGATTTTTTCTCCAACCAGTATGACCGGAGAAATCCCGATTAAAATTCAACGGGTTGGGTAACTCTGGTCTACCCAACTATCCGATAACTACTCGGTGGATTTTGCACTAATGATCGGCCCAGTCCAAATTAATGGACGGCTGTGCAATACTGAATCACATCTTGCAACGGCCTGAAGGCTTTGGGTCGACCATGCATCGGTTGGTTTGTAAGTTGTAATCGTTTTGGATCAAGAGGGATGGATGTGATTCAGTTCCCGGTAAATCAAAAAGATAATAAAACCCATTGCCCCCCGACTTGATTCAGTTCCGGATGGGTGAAATCGAGCCAAAACTAGGGGTGGCAATGGGTTGTGTCAGGTCGGGTTCGTGTCGTGTTAAGTTTCGGGTCGTGTCCAAAACCCTAGATCAGGACCCGACCCGTTTAACCAATCATGTCTAGATCCTAAACCCATACCCGACCCGTTTATAAACGGGGTAGACCCGATAAGACCCGTTTACCACACGGGTCTATTTAGTTGACCTGATCCGACTCGACCCGACTTGACCAGATAGACCCACTGATACTATATATTACATTATCGGATTGTGGGTAGACCCTATCCGACCCAACCCAACCCGTTGAATTTTAAACGGGTCTTTCCGGATCTACCGTGTCCAGACCCTAAACCCGACCCGTTTATTAAAAGAGTCTATCGTGCCAACCAGTTTACGACCCGAACCCGTTTAATCCTGACCCAGACCCACTAACTTCGTGTCGGGTCCAAAATTGCCAGCCCTAGCCAAAACCAACAACCATTCCCATACCAAACACATTATTGTGTAGTTTCACAAAAATCTGGGTGCCATATCTTACTTGTTTAGTGCTTGTTGGTTTGCCTTGTAGACCCATTATTGACTTGTGCTTGTATTGGTTCTGCATATCGGAAATATGCATGCTTGTCTCCCAACAGAACACTTTCCCGTCAACCAACCTTTTGACATGCCACATTTGAAACGTGGCAAAAACCTAATCTTCATTTTCTTTCATGCTGTTTCTCGACAACCAAACACACCCTTCAAATGGAAAAAAGAAACAATCGATGGGAAGAGAAAAAGAAGACGGTCATCTTATTGGTTAGTCCAAAAGTTTCGAACCAATCCAACGCCATCTTAGACCAACTTGATCTTCCTCTTTTTTTCATAGGAATTACACTAAGATAATTCGTTAGATTAGACACACCATCTCAACGTCTGACCCGCACATGACGGTGGCCTTGCGCATCAAGAACCAGTAACCTTTGTATTAGATGTAGTGTGTTAGTATTGTGTTAGTCCCACCTCGGTTGTGGTAACATTATGGTGTGAGTTCTCTCTCTATATAAAGAGAGGTAGTCTTATGTAATGCAAGTGAGTTCAATGAGATAATACAAGTTTCTCTCTCCCCTTCTCTTCGTAACATGGTATCAGAGCCAACCCTCGCCTAGGGTTTCGACGCTCTCCTCTCCGGAGTCGGCCTCCTCGGTCGTCGTCGACGACATCGAGGAGGCCGGGAAAAATAAAAATATTTTTTTTCGTCTCTCTCCTAAAAATCTGATCTATCTGGTGCGGTCGCCGTCGCGTGCCGCACCGGCAACCGGTCCCTCGCCGGTTCTGCTCCATCCGGCGCTTGTCTTCCTCGCCCCCGCCGCTGCCGCTGAATGATATCTCCGGCTACCGATCCTCCTCGTCCTCTCACTGTCCGATGGATCAGAGCAACCCCGCCGTCACGGAGCTCTTCTGGTCTCTGATCGACAAGGCCGACCGGAGGTTCTCCAGAGTCCGGGATCTCCTCAACTACGGCCGCAACAGGAACGACTCGGACTTCCAGAAGGCGTTCAAGCCCGGATCGCGCAGCTCTACTACGGGCAGTACTAGCGGACCGGCGACTACGGCTACCTGAAAGAGGCCTACATCTTCTACGAGGCCGTCCTTGAACGCGAGTACTTCCGCGACGGCGCCGCCCCCCCCTGGAGGCCGGCCTCGCCAGGAAGCAGCTCCGATTCCTTGCCCGCTTCCTGATTGTGTGCCTTGTGCTCGGCCGCCGGGACATGGTCTCCCACCTAGTCACCCAGCTCTGGGTGCTGGTAGATGAGTGCAGGAGAAACTTCCAGGAAACAGAATTTAAGGAGTGGAAGCGGGGGCGGCGATTCCTGGCGGTGCCGGAGGCCAAGAAGGAGGCGCTCAACGGGCTGGATCGTTGCTCGCCGGACCGCCGGCCCAGCGCCCTCCGGCCGCTTGATCGTTGCTCGCCGGACCGCCGGCGCCCGCCGCTCCCGCCTTGCCCGGCCGATCTCCGGATCTCTCTCTCCCGTCTCCGCCTTTCTCTCCTCCCTTCTCTCTCTCTTTCCATTTTCTGAAACTCTCTCTCTCTCTTTCCTTTTCTGAAACAAGTCAGCCGATCCTTTGTGTCCTATGTGTCCCTTGTGTCCCGGTGGTGTCCTCATGGTGTGCGTACTCTCTTTGCTTTTCCATTCTCTCTCTTTATTAAATCGTTCTCTCTCTTTTTAGCCATCCGATCTGCTATCCCTTTGATCTCGAATCACAGCCGTCCCTTGCCCCCTCTCTCTCTCTCTCAGCCTATCCCGCATCGACCCATAAGCCTATCCCGTATGGAGATTTATACTATCCCGTACCGTTCTGTTACTGCGCCCTATCCCGCACCGAAACTTGCCCTATCCCGCATGAGCGACCCTGCTGCACTGACTACTGATATGTGCCCCTGCGCCCGGACCGGATCAGCTTTCGGCCCAATCCGATCCGGATCATTTTGTGCGTTGTGTGTGCTTGCTCACCGACGTTGCGGCCCTGCACTCGAGCTATCGCTCCTCCTTCGGCTCCAGCCCGCGCCCATCGGTCTTGCTGGCTGCCGGAGCCCTAAGCCGGTTGATCTGGCCGCCTTGGCGTCCCGCGCCCGCCGTCCGCTGCACCGCCTTGCACCTTTTAGATCCTCTTTCGTTCCGGTCACACTTGTTTCGTGCCGGCTTTTGGATCTTTTCTCTTTCCGGTCACACTTGTCTTGTGCCGGCTTTTAGATCCTCTTTAGTTCCGGTCACACTTGTTTTGTGCCGGCTTTTGGATCCTTTCTCGTTCCGGTCACACTTGTCTTGTGCCGGCTTTTAGATCCTCTTTAGTTCCGGTCACACTTGTTTTGTGCCGGCGTTTGGATCCTTTCTCGTTCCGGTCACACTTGTCTTGTGCCGGCTTTTAGATCCTCTTTAGTTCCGGTCACACTTGTTTTGTGCCGGCGTTTGGATCCTTTCTCGTTCCGGTCACACTTGTCTTGTGCCGGCTCTTTTGATCCTCTCTAGTTCCGATCACACTTGTTTTGTGTCAGCTTTTGGATCCTTTCTTATTCCGGTCACACTTATCTTGTGCCGGCTTTTGAATCCACTCTCGTTCCGGACATTCTTGAGCCGGGTTTTCGGATCCTCTTCCTTTCCTTGGTCTTGTGACCCTATCAGAGCTACGACTCTTCATCTTCTCCTTCTTCTTTGTCTGTGATGATTGAGATCTTCTCAGAGGTGTCAAGTACTTGCTTCGGCCGGGTGCTTGCCTCTTATGAGGTCTCACACATTCACATCTTTTCTTAACCGCTCTCTCTCCTTTCGGCCTCCTTTATTGCCGGCTTCCATCACCGTCAGCTTCCTCCGCTCCGATCCTTAGTGATCATTGTCAATTCTCCCGGTTGACCTGCTTACAGGTTGGCCGGGTTCCCCCGGTTGTCCTGCTTGCAGGTCAATCGGGTTTCCAGGATGACTTGCTTGCAGGTCGTCCTGGCACTATCTTTACTTTACAGCATAAACAAAAGGGTTATTTGATGTAATTTTTTTTTTCTTTCTTTCTCCTTCCTTTTATTAAGCAAACTGATGTCGGTTTATACCTTACATCAGTTTGACGGGGGGTATTAGATGTAGTGTGTTAGTATTGTGTTAGTCCCACCTCGGTTGTGGTAACATTATGGTGTGAGTTCTCTCTCTATATAAAGAGAGGTAGTCTTATGTAATGCAAGTGAGTTCAATGAGATAATACAAGTTTCTCTCTCCCCTTCTCTTCGTAACACTTTGAAGCTCCATAAGAAGATCACCGTCATAAGATAGTTGAGCTCCGATCCGATAAGCAAATCCAGCTAACCAGTCCGCCACCGTATTTCTCTCCCTTATCATGTGGAAGAGTCTTGTGTCATACAGAATCAACTTAGTCTTTGACTGCATATGGATGATAAAAACTCTAGGAACATCATCCTCGTCGACAACCATGGTAGCAGCTAGAAAAGGAATTAAGTGGCGTCATTAGCCTCGCCGCAATGCAAAAGTGGGCTCCGAATCGAATCAAGTCTAATACATTCGATGATCGAGCCAAAAGTAGATCTAATCACACAAGTCCTCTTTTCAAGGTGATGCTCCCCCCCTTGTTGGGATGCCTTAGAAGGAAAGGGAAAGAGATACCCATTACCCTTCCCTTCGTTCCAACGGCTCCTTCCCCTTTTTTTTTTTTTTTGACTTTGTGAGAGCAGTGCCTACTCTAAGCTCCCACCTTTTCTCGAAGGGCATCACAGAATTTTTATAGTTATGGGGTCGGCAGCAATGCATTGGCGGAAAGCAACGGGCAGCGCGGGAAACCAACGGTCGACAGATTTCGCGCCCACTAACCCTCCTCTCGTGGCTTGGCTTCTGCTTCCAGAACCCCGCTTCGTCAACTTGGATCGGGTAAACTCGAGAACCGAACCAACCCGAACTCAATGGGTCGGGTTGGTTCGGGTATTTTTAAATTTTGGTTTGGTTTGGTTCTGATATATCTTGATCCGACTAAATTGGGTCGGTTCTGGGTTAGGGCTCGGGTAAACCCGAACCAATCCGACCCGGATCCTTATACTTGGGGTGCAACTTGGTCATTAATTTAAACTAGGCCATTAGCTTACATCGGATCCATTGCACCCCATGGTTCAACTAGGCCATTAGTTTAAATCAGACCCATTGCACCCCATGGTTCAACTCGGCCATTAGTTTAAATCAAACCCATTGCGTCCTATAGTTTCAATATGACCCGAGTTGCACCCCTAGTTTAAATCAGAATAGAGAACCGACCCGAACCAACCCGATTTGGTTCGGGTCGGGTTGGGTCTGGTTTATATAGAATTCGGGTTGGATCGGGTTAGAAAATAGTAGAACCGATACCTTTCAGATCGGTTCTGGTTTGGCTCAAACCCGAACCAACCCGACCCGAGTTGCACCCCTATCATCACCAGCCGAGTAGTTGGTCAATGGACTCCAAATACCTGACCCAAATACTCGAAACATTGGGTATGGATACAAATTTTGTACCCGAAACATGTTTTGGATAAGGTATGGGTATAGAAACTCTACCCGATTGATTTTCGGGTATAGGTATGGATACCTCAATACCCACACCCGAAACCCGATTACCCCTCTAGTCCGTGTATACTTTTTTTTTTTTTGGTAGTTAGAAGGGTGAGATCGCAACAAATCTCAGGAGGTACCACAGCCTGGTACTAGCAAGACGCCTCATACCGGCGCAAACCAAACCCGCACACAAGCGAATATAAAGAAAAACCAAAGCCAACCCTAGTGGCCGGCCACCACCAACAACGTCACAGGGGAGAGCACACCACCCGCGGCAAGATGAATCCTAGACCAAGACTAAGAAAAAAAAAAAGGGAAAACCAAACAGGGACTGAAACAAACCAGCACAAAATAGAACCATTGCTGGATCCGCCTCCCTCGGAGCCGCCGGAGACGATGCAGAGCCGATCAGCGTCCCCAACCACCGCGAACCACCACCACCAGCCCGAATCGCCAGGATCCGCCACCACACAAAGGAGGAGGCTGGAAATCCCACGGCAAACACCGGCCGGGGTCCAGAGCCACCATCTCCTTCACGAAATCGGCCGAAAATCCACGATCCGTCGGTGAAGATACGAGCCGAGGAGGGGCCGCCTCCCGAATCTATAGCTGGCGAACACAAAATGCGGCCGAGGGGGGAAAGCACCTATGCACAGGGGGAACGCAACCCGGAGGCCACCATCAACGAGCACCTGACCTCCCCGGAGCCGACGGCGACGGCCGGGGAGGTCCGTGTATACTTGATAATACAGTTCGGCACCAAACTTATTGTCATATACACAAATTCTAGCCAAACTCATCCCTACTCAAACTTATACTCTACTAAAATCACTGTAATAAAAAACCAAAAGAGCTTCTTAACATTGCATTGTGAGAGCATCTCCAACGGGCTCCGAACATGGAGCACCTCCTAAGATCGTGGGGCCCATTTTTTGCTGCCACCTCATTGAGAGGTATCCTAGTTAAGAGGTTCAGCTCCAACGGCCTCCGAACTGTGTATACGAGCTATTTTGCACCAAACACCCTATATATTTACAAGTTATCCAAACTCTCCAAATTTACACCAAACCCCTCCAACCTTTATTTTTTTTTCCACGCATCGATTTAAATATTAAAAAAATACATGTTTTGATATATATATATATATATATATATATATATATATATATATATATATATATATATATATATATATATATATATATATATATATATATATATATATATATATATATATATATATATATATATATATATATATATATATATATATATGAAAGATCCGGAGGGGTTTTTATAAAAATATAGAATTTTCTAGGGAAATTTTATTCATACCCCAAAAATCTTTAATTAGCCCCCATTTCCAACAAACTTGAACACACCCCAATTTTTTTTCTCATACCCCTTTCCTATCCCAAAAATACCCTTTCCCTTACACCCCACCTTCAATACACCCAGTCAAATGGCCCGCTCTAACTTGATTATACCCCAATTAAACACATACCCCATTAAATATACCCCAATTATATGCACTCTTGAATACACCCCACTCTTAAATAAACCCCATGCAGTTGGTTGGTACTTGAAGGCAGACGTAGGGCTGCAACTTGGTCGAGCCAACCGGAACCCAACCCGAACCCAACCCGAATTATTTCTCCTCTACCATATTGAAGCCGGTCAACCCAACCCGCACAACCCGATCAACCCGACCAACCCGACAGGTTAGGCTTGGGCTAAGGAAGTTCAAACAGACCTTGGGTTGGGTTGGGTTGGGGCTACAAAAGACGCCGAGTTAGGAGTTTGAGGTTTGGGATACAAAAAAAAAAGGGCATTGTTGGTATTAAAGGGTGGCTGAGTAAGTTATTGAGAAACGATAGGGAGACAGAGGCTAATTACAGATTTTGGGGTATGAATAAATTTTCCTATTTTTTATTCCTACGGAGCCTTCGAAGGACCTTTGTTGTATGTGGAGGCCTTCGAAGGTCCCGACCGCACATGGTCTACGTGGCATGTCACGTAGGACTTCAGAGGACCGTTCAGAGCCGGTTGGAGCGGCAGAATTCCTTCCGCGTGCCAAGTCAGCCTTCAGAGCTCCGCTCGGAGCCCGTTGGAGATGCTCTGATATGTGGATTTTTTTTTTCCCTCAAGTAATTACACAAATGATGGATAAAATAAGACAAAATTATATTCAATTCATACCCAAAACCCGATTGGGTATGGATCGGGTATGGACTCTTTTCTCTCCGAATGGGTATGGGTCGGGTATGGATCCTGCTATATCCGAATGGATATGGGTAGGTCCGACCCGAATCCGACGATTGCCACGCCGTGGTCCAAACAGCGACTGCACTAGCAACGGTCGGATTGGTCATTAGACCAATAAATGGGATCTGGTTGTGGCTTTCGACCGTCCAGATCGAGCCCCAGAAATTCAACTTCTGTCGGGTCCCTATATATATAGGCCACGTGTCTCGCATGCCTTAAACGTTGGAAGAGGCCGGGGGGGGGGGGGGGGCGGTGGCGGGCCTGTTGTCCAATGAGTGCTGATCCAGCCCGTGTAGACAGCGGATGAGTGATCGGCGATCCGATGTGGGCCACCCTTTTGACCAACGTCGCATCTGATGGCGACCTCCCGCGGTCCGGCCCAGTTAGCAGTAGTGCCAACTGGACAGCTGGTGTTGGTTTGGAGGTGCACAGTAGAAGTCAAAGAACTAGACATGCGGGTCGCCGGCCTAAGAGCATCTCCAACGCCTCTTGAGGTCGGCCGTTGACCTACCAAATGTGACGATGAATAGCCGCTGAAGCACCCCAATGGTCTCCCTCACCGATCGCAATATTTATTTTCCACCTCGTCCGAGTTGCAACATTTGTCGACTCGCTTGTGGCTCAACGGTTTCACATGATAAAGATGGAAGTGAAACACACTCACCAAATATGCTGACATGGCAAAAATGACTAGAGAAATGCTGTTCAGTCCGAAGGTTTTTTCGATTTCGCCAGCCCGATTGATATGGCAGCGTGCAACTGGTGCTGTTAAAGATTTTAAAATCGATAGTGGGTTTCAGCCACCAGTTGCCAGTGGCGGAGCCAGGATTTCACTCTAGTGGGGGCAAGAAAATTTAAAACCTTAACAGTTACCTCTTTTCATGATATTGCAAGCGTGGGTAGAACTTAACAGGCTATTGTTTTAAGGGACACTGGATGCAGTCAAGCATAGAGAATCGATGCTCAGGAGTCAGTCTAGCAAAGTAGCAGACCGTGTAGTGCGCCGGTGTGACCCCTGCGAGGCTGTGACTTGTGAGCAGCAAACACTTCAAGGTCGTCGTCGAGGTTGGTTACTGGAGATGAATTGTTTTTTTTTTTCTTCAGATGCAATAATTGTATTTGGTGGCCATTCTTGGATTTAGATTTTAGTGGGGTGGGGGTTCCATTGGGCTGGACTGACACATGCCTCTAAGGGGTATAAAATTTAGATAAATTACACTTTGCCCCCTAAAGTTTAGGTAAAAAAACTAACCCCTTTATAGTTAACAAAACTACATTTTTCACCCTTCAAATCAGTTTTTGATTAGATAAACATTACCAAATGAAGTTTTTTTTTTTTTTGGGAGTGATACGGCACCAAATGAGTGCTACCAAATGAGGAAATTAAGTAGTTGACAAAAGGGGTAATGTGCTAATATTTCAAACTTTGGGAAGCGATTTGGAAAAAAATTAACTACAAGGGGGTTAAATGTTTTTTGAGCTAAACTTTAGGGGGGCAAAGGGAAATTGGCCTTTTAACATTTCAAATCCCAGTGGGGGCAGCTGCCCCCACTGGGCCTTAGTTGGCTCCGCCTCTGCCAGTTGCATACTGGAACATCAATCGAGCTGGTGAAATGGGGATAAACCTTCGGGCTGAATAGCATTTCTCAGACAGCTAATTATATTTAGCTTTTAGATAGGGAGGCCGTTGGACACGCTGGATGGACCTCTAAATCTAACCAACTATGGGTTGGGAATCTTGGGATTATGCTAGGGGTAATTAGGTGGAGGTTCTTTATAATAGTAGCTGCTTACAATAGATCCTGACAAAATTTTCAATTTTTAAGAAGTCCACCAAGTGTAAATGTATTTTTATGTATTCTTTTAAAATGCCTAATATATCCATGAAATACTCACCACACACACCAAATCCGGTAGAATCCGAATGTTTTTATATAAATCAGTATAGCAATTGTTACTCTTTGCTGTAACGATTTTATTGTTGCAATTAATTTAAAATAACTAGATTTCTCAAAAAAAAATTACAGCAATGATTTTAGTCTGATAAAGTACTTCAGCGTGCTACAATGATTTTCGATTTGCAACAATAATACGGACTGCTATACTATTTCAAATTGCTACAGTGATTTCGGTTAGGTTTAGGACAAGGGTTCACTCTGAGGGGTATATAGTTAGGGTTAGGGTTCACTATTTCGAACAAAGAATTAGGTTTAGGGTTAGGATTCACTATTTAGATTATAGAATTAGGATTACGGTTCAGTTTAGGATTCACTATTTAAGTTATGGAATTAGGGTTAGGATTGGGTTTAGGGTTAGAGTTTCACAACATGACAAAAACATTTTGGAATTCCAAAACGTTTTTGTCGATGGTTCATTGAAGGACATGAGTTATGTTACTATCTGTTGCACCTATTGCAATTAAACTTTGAGCTTTGGAACTCTCTTAATAAGAAAGTTTTGTTGGGATCTATAATTAATGGAATGTTATTAAATGGACCTAATGCAAACTCCTCCATTATATTAAGTGTTTGAGTTATGGGTTTGGGTTTAAGATGTAAATGTTTTTTACAATGTAAAATCCCGAGCAATGCTATTCGACCATCTAGTTTTCAACCCGGATCGGGTCATCATCCTGATGTGCCACCTCACCAAAGCCATCTCTTTGCTTGCAGTCGGGTCTGGATGCTGGCAGAAACAAGATGGTCGCAGGATCAAATCCCGGGCATGTCTCATGATGTGTGACATATCAATAAAGTGGCGCACATGTTGACAAAAAAACAAGACTCGGTCTGTGGCGATGGAAAAAATACTTTGCGCACCTACAGTTGGCAGGCTTCGAACCGTGGTCTCTCTTGTGCAATGACACTGATAGCCGTCGCTTTAACTTTCCAAAACCAAACACAAAAATCTCAGAGAGAGAGAGAGAGAGAGAGAGAGAGAGAGACCCTATATATATATGTCTGTATAAAAGATGGGGTCATCCAAGGGGAACATGACCCAAAAGACTAACCTATACAACGACTAAGAGTATATATACAAACTCGAATGGTCAACATATCTGTAAATAGAATAAAATTAAATACCTATGAAAGCGACCATTGGAAACACGGATTTCCGATGAACTAGGATTTGACTAAGTGCATTTTTGTTGCCTGCTTGGTTTGCTACGTTCGCTTCCCACTCAATCACAGCAAGTACATCATCCATTTAAAGGGGCATAATGGGAAAGACAAGTCCGGTAGACGACGTGGCTTGCTGCAATTGGGCAGGAAGCAAACGCAGCAAAACCAAGATGGCAGCAAAAATGCACTCCTATCAGCTATGACACTCACAACTTGCACAAGTGCATGGCTTGTTCAGCCAGCAAACTGGCCAACAGACTATTAGAGCATTTCCAACCCGCTCCCAGGGCTGGGAGCTCCCTATGTAGCCAGCAGGATGGGAGCGGCCGTGGGGGAGATGGGTGGTCTCCAACCCTCTCCCAACACTTTTGCACCCAACCCCCTAATATTAA
Organism: Chamaelirium japonicum; assembly: GCA_947650365.1. NCBI lineage: Eukaryota > Viridiplantae > Streptophyta > Magnoliopsida > Liliales > Melanthiaceae > Chamaelirium > Chamaelirium japonicum. The sequence goes on along the minus strand of OX393559.1, from coordinate 20,360,772 downwards.
CATAAACTAATCACAATCCTCAAATTTGCAACCAACTCCCTCCCATCTTCAAAGCATTAAATAAAAATGGTAAAAAACTAACATGGTAAAAAACAAAGTGGGGACCACTCGCGGGAGCTCCCAGCCTGCTCCGAACTGTGGCTGAAGCGCTGGGAGCTCCCAGCGTCGCACCAGAGCCACATTAAGGGGGTGTTAGTCAATTGAGATTTTAAAATCATTATTCAGGAGTTCGTGGACTTGCGGTCTTTGAGAGTCCGCGGATTTTTTTTAAAGAGACTCTGGGTTTTTTTAGGAGTCTGCAGACTTTTTTGAAAAGTCCACGGACTCATAAATCCCTGTTTTAGGAGTTCACGTGGGATTTTTGTTGTGCACTTGGACATAAAGTCCCATTTGACTAACACATTTGAAGAACAATTTTGATGAATTTTGAAGGCATAATACAAAAAGTATTAATACGTTTATTAAAAAAATATACAAGAATAATGAATCAAAATTAAGCTAGATTTAATCAACATTGCCTCTGTCATCCAAGATTGCCTCACCACGTTGGATAAATAGTTTGATCAATTTTTACATAAGTCAAATGGTAAAAAAAAATTATATCAAAGATTTTAGTAATTTTACATATAGAAATTGATAATTTTTTTATAAATAAGATCATATTTCAAACAAGATTATCAATTGTATCATGCCAAAAGACTTCAACATACCATCAACCAAGGAGGTCATTTCCACAAATAACATACAAATTGGAAGTAGCATACTAATTAAAATAATGAGTCCAATATATGATCGAGGAGGCAGGCGTCACCCTGGAGCCGGATCGGTGTCGCGATCGGCACCGGACGGGCGTTACGATCGAAGCCGGACGGGTGTCGTGATCGGAACCGGACGGATCCAAAGGGTCTATCTCTCTCTCTCTCTCTCTCTCTCTCTCTCTCTCTCTCTCTCTCTCTCTCTCTCTCTCTCTCTCTACTGTATTTTGTTCCGACCAGGGGAGCGAAGAGAGAGGGCGGTCGAGAGGGGTTGGGTATACCCAAAGAAGAGGAAGGAGGGAGATTGAGAGATACCTGGAAGAGGAGAATGAGGGTTGCTGGGGATCCGACGTTGGCTTCCACGATCACGAGCATGGGTGCTAGGGTTCCGGAAGATGCCAATGATTAGGGGTGACAATGGGTCAGGTCGGGTCGAGACATATGTATAAGGGCAAAACACCCAACCCGAACCCGACCCATTTAATAAACGAGTCAAAAACTTAAACCCAAACCTGACCCGCCTAATAAACGAGTTGACCCGACCCGACCCGTTTACTAAATGGGTCGGGTCGTGTTAGGTTGGGTCAACAGAACCCATGTAAATCTGTCGGGTTGGGTCAAGACAAGTCGGATTGGGCCGGGTTTGATCGGGTTGGGTCGGGTTGGCACGACCCATTTGTTAAACGGGTCAAGTCGGGTCAATCGGGTTATAAGTACAAACCCAAACCCGACCCATTAAATAAACGGGTCAATCGGGTCGACCTGTTTATGACCCGAACCCGTTTAGGCCAAACCCAAACCCACTAACTTCGGGTCGGGTCAAGAATTGCCACCCCTACCGATGATACCTTTCAAAGAGAAAGTCTCACGTAAGGGATTTAAAATTCCACCTTTGAGGTGGAACTTTTGATGGGCAAAAAGTATATATACTTAGGTTTGTAAATCCCTTTTGTTATGAAGTCATGGACTTGTACCATAATTATTGACTAACGCCTAACTTATGAGTCCAAGGTCATATAAAATATTGACTAACGCCTAGATCAGGAGTTCACGTTGTGGACTCCGCAACCACTAACGCTTAAATCTACAATACCACAAAGAAGTTCAGAACCACTACTGATGTAATCCTAAATACAATGAACTCTTCACCAAATCCTAATTGACTAACACCCCCTAAAGCTTGGGAGTTCATAAGACTCACTGGGAGCGGCCCTAGGAGAGGGTTGGAGATGCTCTTAACTTCCTAGAGCATGGAAGGAGACACGAATATAACAGAAAATTCAATATAAAACACAATTGAAGGTTTAATATAGTTCAGTATTCGACCAAAACACTTGCATTCAATACACTAGACACCAAGTTAAGACAAAGGACAGATGATAATCGATCACTCTCAAGATTCCAAGGAACAAGAAAGGATTACTACGGCTCAGGGATCAGCGGTTTTCCGGGACCTAGCGTCACTCCATGCTTTCACGATCGTTTGTTTCATATCGTCATCGCCGTCGCTTTACATGTTCTGATGAACTGGTGATTCATTTGACGATCAACTCAGGCAACGCGAAAAATTGAAGGACCCTGGAGTTTTTTGAATTAGAAACATCTCACCTTCATCAAATCCATGATTCCTGCCATTGGGTCTTTATCTTTTTCCATACTTGGCTTCAACTGCACAATAAAATCAAGTCGATGATAACCTATAATGTTTCGATACATCAAATCAGAAGAAAAAAAAAATCCGACTCCCGCTTAGTCTTGTGTACTCTGTGAAATCGAGAATAATCCGCATCGACACCCTTAAGCCTTCAGAGGGGTTGAAAACCACAAGAAAAAAAAAAATACTTCAAATTCTTGACAAACCTAAGAACCACCAGTCTTTTCTTTCTCTGCTGCGAGCACTGGGTGTGTACAGAATGACTAACATTCCAATGTTACACAGACTTGTTGATGCTCAAAATAGCTGATATTGTCATTGTTACATGAACAGGGTGTGCGCAGGATTGGACCTCGATCATTAGCAAAATCTGGACCTTTATTAAGGTTGAGCTTAGCTAAATATATACGCACGGTCGGAAATATACACTGCTTTCATGCCTACGGCTCTGTAGGAAATATATATCCGTAATTTCTGTTTAGCAATTCACTACAACTCCACCACCTCTGATCTCCCAACACTTCACCACCTACCCCTCTGGCTACGCAAAGACACCAAATCCACTACAAATCCCGCCACCGATAGCAACCCCTGCTCGATCTTCTACCATCGACACTCGTGCAACTACAACTCCTCTATACCCCGGCTTGACGTGTGGGCATTAGTAAGGCTCGAAAGGCGTCTAACCACAAGGGACTAAGAGGCGAGGAACATGAAAAAAATAAAGAGCGGGAACCGAGCATTGTCAAGGAGTCACAAATTGAAGGGATCAGAGGCTAATGTATCCCAAACTAGAATACATGGTTCACCTCAATTCCGGCAAAGCTGTCCGACCCTCTCGATACCATGATTAGTTCTTTCTTTTTTGGTGTTTGTCGGATTGAGATTTCAGTAGTGAGTCCGGTGTCGCTTTGTCTGCGCACAACTACGTGTTTAGCCTTTATAGCAGTTTTATTGCCTACTCACCTAGAGTATAGTCAGGATCTGTAATTCCCTCCCCCCAATTTAGGGCTTCTTAATATATTCCTACTTACCTTTCAAAAAAAAAAAAAAGGTTCACCTCAATTCCTTATATTTGTTAAGCAAATCATGGCTAGGCTTTGCTTATGAGACAGTGAATATAGCATATTCACTTGATGCTTGAAGCTCCTCGACTTGCGTGCCTAGAATTGGAGCTTAGGAACCAAGCTACCCCAATTCACGGGTAACCCTAACATCACTGGTTTAAAACTCAAAAAAACTCGACTGAGTCGGACCGAGTTGACTCGACTCGGACAGATTTCGAGTCGAGTTATTTGGCCGTGTCGGAACGAGTTTGGAGAAAACTTGGACACGTCGGACCGAGTTTACTCGACTCGGCTGACTTTCGAGTCGAGTCCGAGTTTCGAGTTTTTGAACAATGCCAAACATAATACTTGAAATATAAGCCTAGTAGCAAAGTTAATTATCTCCATTTTTTGACAACCCTAGCCAAATGTAGAGAAGAAGAAAAAGGCATCAAATGGAAGGTGGAAATGAAGCTCTAGAGTGTTAATACCATGTGTGGCTGAAGTTGCCATCATCTCCTACAGGCTAATTTACTTTGAATGGTGCCTAGCTTGAGGCTCAACCTCATATTGCATGCCTAGCATAAGTTTAGGAAGACTGGTCGATTTATTGGCAGCATTAACACCAATAAAATCTGAGAGTAGGAGCCAAGCTAGCCCTATTAATTGACAACCCCAACTATGTGGAGAGCAAAAAGAAAGTCATGAAACGGAAGGGTGAAATGAAACTACAAATTCTTAATATTATGTGTGGAGAGAGTAGCTATCATACAGCAGTAGGATTTGATGGTTCTTGTTAGATACCCTCAGGCCCCAAAACCCGGGTTATAAGGAGAGGTCCACAGAGGGTATATAAAGCAGGCGATAGATGCCCCCTTTACCAATATGGGACTAACTGGTGGACATCTTTAACACCCTCCCTCAAGTGGAGAACGAGGAGCGAGGCACAATCAGAAGGGGCCGCATGTGGAGGGAGACGGTGAATCCAACTCTGATACCATGTTAGATACCCTCACATCCCAAAACCCGAGTTATAAGGGGAGGTCCACAGAGGGTATATAAAGCAGGTGATAGGTGCCCCCTTTACCTATTTAGGACTAACTGGTGGACTTCCTCAACAATTCTATTAGTAGCCAGACATAAATTATGCCCCTATATGGACCACAAATTGTACATAGAATTACAAGCCATATTTCCGTATCGAGTATGCTCTTTGTCACGATAGCAAAGCAGGGAAAACATGACAGGCACCTTACATTTGTCATGCAATCCTCTATTTCTTGCCTTATAAGTTGTAACAAAGGAAGTTCCTTTCTATCGTACAACAAATAGTTTCTTTTGCTTGTATTTATCCTTAAAACCTAATCAATATCGTATTCACACACAAAAAATCCCTTGGCAAACCTCTTTTGGTAATGTATAATATTAGTAATGCATGTGCCTGTCGGCACGCATATTCGACGAGGGTGTCCAAATTTGACAGGGGCCCCACATTCGGTGAGGGTGCCCATATTTGGAGAGGGAGATCACATTCGGTGGGGACGCTCACATTCGGTGAAGGCTTCAATCATCAATTGAAAATTTTTAAATCGACATTGCGCTCAAAACTTCAATCTCCAATCTCGGCGCAAGGAGTGATGGAGGAGGATAACAAAGCGATGATGCAAAACAGTTAGAATAAGCAAAATCTGACCGTACTGATGCGACCAAAATGGTCTGAATAGCCAAGATCCATATATATCCTTACCTGTCGGCAAAAAACAATCGCTCTTAAGTTCGATGGCAAACATATTCGGGGAGGAGGGGATTCGTTGGCGGCGCCATCACCATTGTTGACGTCGCCAACAAATATGGGCGCCAACGCTTATGTAGGTACGCCCAAGAGTATGTTTTGCCACCGAATTCTGCAGGGCTGGCAACATTTGGTAGGAGTCGACAGGCAAGGGGAACCCATATTTTTGTTTGATTATAAAATTTAAGAAGAAAAAAAAAATGTATATATATCTTTCTTGAATAGATGATTGACTTTTGGGAGGAGCACAAAACAGAAATTGATATGTTGTCATCATTGTTTAATTAAATTATAAAATAGAAACTGAAATGCAAATATAAAATTAATTATCTGCAAATAAAATTATGGATTTTTTATAAATCCACCCCTCAAATTAGGGTTAATTGCGTATACACCCCTCGAATTAGACTATTTGCATATCGACCCTGCAAACATGATAAGTTGTGTAGACATACCCCTCTAGTTAACTGACGTCCATATTAGAGGAATACTTTATGATTGTTCGTTTGCTTCAAATATGAGTTCTAGGACGAAAGTACCCTTAAGGATTTAAAATGATAAAATTAGTGGACAAGCGGCGAGCAGTGAATGGTTGTGGGGTGGTAAGCGGTGGGCAATGGTGGTGGTAGAAGTGGGTGGTGGTGGTGGCTGGGCGGTGGGCGACGGTGGTGGAGGTGTGTTTGCACTGGTGTTGGTGTTGGAGGTATATGTGGAGGTGGGTGGATGGTGACTATGGTGCAAGTGGGCGGCTGTGGTGGAAGTGAGTGGTGGTGGAACTGCGCGACACTAGTGGAGGTGAGTTTGCAATGGTGGTTGAAGTGGGTGACGGTGCTGGAAGTCGGTGGTGGTGGTAGTGGGTAGAAAGCGATGATGGCGGTGGTGGATGGTGGGCAATGGTAGTGGAAGTGGGCGGCACTGGTGGTGGTTGGGTGGTGAGTGACGGTGGTGGTGGTTAGGTGTGGTAGGGCGGGGGTGGGGCGGCGTTGGTGATTGGTGGTGGGCGGCGGTTGTGGTGGAGAGAGAAATTAGGCCGTTAAATTATTTAGGAGCAAATTGATAATTTATCCCTATGGTTAACTCTGAACCATGGTTAATTAACAGGAAAGTGATGGATCGTGATGGAAGGGTTAAATATGCACAACTTAACATGTTTGTAGGGATCAATATGCAAATAGTATAATTTGAGAGGTTGCTATTAAAAAGAAAACAAAATAGAAAAACGAATAATCTTCTAAAAATAGAAAAATTTGTCCCTCCAATCATGACTCACCAATAACTTATCATGTCCATTAGGACGGGACCACGTTAAACTCTACCTTCAGAACTTCACGTTATGAAGAACCATACGACCAATTTTGTTGTGCACGTTAAGTGCAGCCACACACGCGCAATCTCTTCACCTCTATCCATTGGTGCATGGTCCTAATCATTGTCATCCAAATTGAGAAGAAAGAGAGAGGGGGAGGGGATGGAAGATTGGAAGGAAATCATAGTCAAACCAATATCACGCACTGCATTGAAGGGCTGTAATTATGAGGTGCATGATTTAGTGAATGCTTTCCATCTTTAAATCTTTAATTCAATTTTAAAAAGTGAATGCTTTCCATCTTTGTGCAATAGAGGATTGTAATAGTGAGGTGGAAGAATGATTTCCATCTTTTGCCTGATCTAGAATGATTGTAAGATTTAAATGCAGCCGGTTACTAAATCTGTGCAATCCAATTAGGACGATCAAAACCAACTTTTGTCGTAGGATTTGTCTCTTTGTTTATCCCCCGTTTGTAAACGTGGCCCCCATATCATAGAGATATTAATAGATGAAATATAAACATAAGTTTGAGTGTTGAGACATGCATACAAAATATTAGCATTCTACTTGGACATCCTTAAAAAACATATTAATAAGTAGATTTCATAAATTACACATTGTTCCCGTGAAAGTAACTTCAATTCATGAATACCATTAATTGCTAAATATTGTTCTTATTAGAACACTTGTTTGGGATTAATACATGGGCAATATCGACCTGCTGAGTACTCTCTCTCTCTCTCTCTCTCTCTCTCTCTCTCTCTCTCTCTCTCTCTCTCTCTCCTCTCTCTCTCTCTCTCTCTAAGCAGCTGAATTTAGTTTCTTTTCTACATAGACCCATATCCATTTCTTAAGGACTTGGGAAGTGTTCGATGCTTTGCATTCGGCCAACCAAAAAAAGAACGATTCGGATTCGATCGATTCAGTTTGGTTGTTTCAGCAAAAAATTAAAAAATAAAATAAGAATTATAGTCTGATTTGCATGATTCTGGGCAAAACGGTCATTTCATATCCATGCCTGGTGATATATGAACCATGGAATAACTATCGAGGATTTAGATCGGCCAAATCTGAACCGGTTCAGGTTGAGACGACCCTTCAAACCATGGAGATTTGGTTCTCTAATAGGAGTGTCTGAACTCATTTTTTGTTCCATTATATATTAAAGAAGTGGCGACCATTTATATTAAAGAAGTGGGGACAATTTATACATATTTCTACAATTTAAGAATGGCCAAAAGATTAGTAAGTCCCTAAATATTAATATATTTTAAAAAATTTACTTGTATATAATGCTCAAATTAATGATTGCAGATAAGATTTTAACAAGAATATTCTTCGAATAATAACAATTAGCAAGAGAGATGAGATTAGGCTTGATGGTTTTGGTTAATGGTTCTTTGGATAATAAGTTTTTTTAGAAGTTTATAGAAATCGCACTCCAGGCCGCCTGCAACACTGTCACTTGCTTCTTGCAAACCTCTATTTTCATTTTACTTATGTGCACCCTCAAACTCTCACACTCGTGCCATGTCAAGTTCCTAACGAGTGTCAGTAGACTCAATTTCTAAGTTCCATCAAGTCACCTTCACAACTATCAGGTAATCCACAACGGACACGCCAAGCTTTCACGAGACTGAAAACCAAAACAGCGAAACACCATTTGGGATGGAAAACCTTCTGCAACGTAGGAGCATGGCTCAGAGCAATCAAAGCATGCACATCGAAGCCATAATCAGACCGACTTCTCGTACTAGACGGATAACCGAGTAGATGCTACATGCAATAATAGAAGAAGAAAAAAAGAAATTCGATAATGCATTAGCCCATGGAGGTATTTTATGCAAAGGCTAATTTATGAGGCTTACCAATTGGTCGTTAGATCAAGGTTTGGAGTTTCGACTGAAATTGATCTGTTTCGGATCGGTTTCGATCGGAGCCGGTCCCGAAACTCCCAGTTTCGGGTTTCAGTACTCAACACTCAATAAAAGCAGAAAAAAAATATTTAAGTAAATGATGTTTATGTTCTTCATTTACTTTAAGTTATTTTATATAAATAAGCAAATACCCTCCATTTGGATTTAATAAAAATATCAGAACAATCAAAATCCAAAAGAATCAAAATGTAATTTTTCAATTACTATATAAAATCAGACTTTACAGCTTTTGGTTAAAAAAGAAAATTTTGATATGGCACATCGATAATTAATTCATCCCTTGAACATCATGGAATTTAATGTCCACAGATATTGGTTTAAAGACCATCTCAACCTTCTCTTCTTCTACCCCCTCAAGCAATACATACATAGATCTACAGTTTAAAATCAAGTTGCAGATAATTTCACACAGAAATACCAAAAGTGAAAATTGGAAGTAAATTGATCTTACATAATGCACCAAACTGAAAATTAAAAATAAAATATCAAGCCATATACCATATCAGTTTAGTAATTGTATTGCAGCCATAAAAGTTATCCTGCAATGGGGCCCCCAACACCTCACCGAAAACATTCGGTGGGTGTTGTATGTGTTTACACGTGCACGGGCACGCGCGCGCATACGAGAGAGAGAGAGAGAGAGAGAGAGAGAGAGAGAGAGAGAGAGAGGGAGAGAGAGACTAGGCTGAAGCTGTCTTAACCGCTGTTCACCTCATCAACATCACTCCGTCCTCCTCCATCTCTGGTGTTTTTCCGTACGAGCGGCTTTACTCCACATCTCCTGACTACTCTCTTCTTCGTACCTTTGGGTGCACGTGTTTCGTCCTCCTCCCTCCCCATGAGCGCACCAAACTCTCTGCTAGGTCTGTTAGGTGTGCTCACTTAGGACTCAGTCGGGAGCACAAGGGATATCGGTGCTACGATCCCTTGGTTCGCCGGATCCGTGTCTCTCGTCACGTCTCCTTTGTAGAGGATGTCCTGTACTTTTCCACTGAGTCCCGGGATCTTCCCTCACCACCTACGTCATCTTCTACACCGTCACCCCCTCTCACCATCCCCTTCCTATCTCTGTATCCTGATCCCACGCCCACCTTCCCGGTTGAGTCTCCTCTACCTTCCTCACCTCCCCTGTCTCCATCACCTCCACCTCCACCTCCCTCGTCTCCACCACCTCCCCTGCCACCTCCCTCTCCCCCATCACCTCCATCACCACCACCTGTCACGCGTGTCTACGTTCGTCGCTCCACAGTTCCTCCCACCGAGATGGTCTCTCCGACCGCGGATCCTAGTCTTGTTCGGCGCTACCCTTCGTACGAACATCACCCTCCTGACAGATATGACTACTCCCCTGACAGGTTTGGTTACTCTGTGTTTACTCTTGTTTCTCCAGACACTTCTGGATACTTTGTTGTTGCCTCCTACTCTCCGTCCTACCAGGCCTTTCTTACAGCTCTTCACACTCACCGGGAGCCACGGTCGTACCGTGAGGCAGTGGTACACCCAGAGTGGCGACAGGCCATGACAGTCGAACTTGAGGCCTTTCAGCAGACTCAGACGTGGGATTTGGTTCCTTGTCCCACTGGCGTGGTTCCTGTTATCTGCAAATGGATCTTCAAGATCAAGACTCGACCTGATGGGTCCATTGAGCGGCATAAGGCGCGCCTTGTTGCTTGTGATTTCTCCCAGGAATATGGGATTGACTACGAGGGGACGTTTGCTCTAGTGGCTCGGGTGACTACCGTTTCGCACTCTCTTAGATGTGGCAGCTGCTCGAGGGTGGCCTCTACATCAGATAGATGTGACTAACGCATTTCTCCACGGTGATCTCTTAGAGGAGGTATACATGGCTCCTCCACCGGGCGTCTCTGCTCCTTTAGGTCACGTCTGTCGTTTGCGCCGAGCCATCTGTGGGCTCAAGCAGGCCCCTCGTGCTTGGTTTGAGTGATTCCGTAGTGCAGTCCTGACCGTCGGGTTTGTTGAGTGTCACTCTGACTATGCCTTTGTTCACTCGCTCCTCTAGTTAGGTTATTACAGTTCTTCTTCTCTATGTGGATGATATGATCATCACCGGGGATGACAGTGCCACCATAGTGTCCCTTTAGCTCAGTGTAAGATGAAAGATATGGGCCCTCTTCGCTACTTTTTGGGCCTTGAGATTGCCCGGTCAGCTCGTGGTCTGTTGGTTTCCCAGTAAAAGTACATCTCCGACATCTTTGCTGATGCTGCTCTTACTGTTTCTCGCACTGCTAACACACCTATGGAGCTCAATTTGAAGCTTCTTTCTACAGATGGTGAGTCACTCCAAGATGTCTCTCGCTACCAGAGGCTGGTTGGGATGCTCGTCTATCTCACTATGACCCGGCCAGACATTGCTCATGCTGTTGGCATTATCAGTCAGTTCGTTCAGGCTCCTCGTTCGGTTCACTATGCAGCAGTCCTTTGGATTATCCGCTACCTCCGAAGCACCATCACCCGCTCACTACTTTTTCCCTCCACCTCTCCGTTGGTGCTGCGTGTCTACTCCGATGCAGATTGGGTAGGAGATGTAGCCACTCGCCGTTCTACTACCGGATACTGTGTGTTCCTTGGTGATTGTCTTATTTCTTGGCGAAGCAAGAAACGGGAATATGTTGCTCGCTCCAGCACCGAAGCCGAATACAGGGCTATGGCTTCCACCACCGCAGAGATTATCTGGCTTCACCGCCTTCTACTCGACCTAGGAGTTGTGATATCCGGGCCAACGCCTCTCTTCTGTGACAACCGGAGTGCTATTCAGATTGCTAGCAACCCGGTCTTCCATGAGCGGACAAAATATATTGAGGTTGATTGTCACTATGTTCGCCAGGAGTTTCTCAACCACACTATCTCCTTGCCATTCATTCCATCATCAGAGCAGACTGCTGATTTTCTGACGAAGCCCCTTACGATTGCTCGCTTCCGCATTTTATTGGCAAACTCTCGGTCCATGATCCACCGTGAGTTTGAAGGGGAGTGTTAATTTATAGAGATGGGTCGGGTTATATGCACAGTCGGGTCGGGTTATGTGTGTATACATGTACATATATATTGGGCTTCAGTCCCTCAATGAGATGGATTTCATTCTCTCCAAACCCTAGCCGTCATCTCCTAACATGGTATCGGAGAGAGAGAGAGAGAGAGAGAGAGAGAGAGAGAGAAAGAGAGAGAGAGGTATGGTTGCCTAAAACCCAGACAGGCAACAAATGGAATGCCAAAACATTAGGTCGTTTGGTTCCTATGTTTTTAGCCTGTGATTCTGAAAACACATGTGCAAACAATTTAGGGTTGTTTGGTTAATGGGGCATGATGTGTGTAAATAGATACACACTTGCTTAATTTGTACAGCTTTTGCACATAAAACTATGCAAATAAAATTTCACCTAAACACATGAAATTTTAATTACACATGTCACGTGTGCAAGCAGAGTACACACATTATTTGCACGGCAACCAAACGACTAGATACTCCTTTTATTATGACCGAAAATTAGAGATTTACATACAAAATAATCGAACAAAAATGAGGTTGAGCTCCCATGTGATGGATTTGCAGTCATGTATGCCTGCAAACCTCCACATCATGTCCATGATTAGGGGGAGCAACATGTTGGGTTTGGTTTGGAGTCTTCAGACCCTATGCCCATCTGAATGGACTTGGTAGGGTCAAGACTCATTGCTGACTTGGTATTATAGCAACTGGCTAGTTCCTATACTATCACCAGACCCTGACCAAGAAAGAAATTGAATGCCAAGTGTGACGTGTCCATCACGTGCGCACTGTGGCTCAAGTCAAGGAATCTTGGATCGATAAGCCGATCAAAGATCTTCCCTGGCCGGCGATCCTCTTCGCGGACTAAGACCTCGACGGAGTTTGTACTCCTCACCACGACCCCCTGGTTCTCCGTCTTGTCGTCGATGGCAACTCCATCAATCGAATCCTCGTTGACACTGGCAGCTCCATTGACATCATGCTCTCCAACTGCGTCAAGCGCCTCGGCCACAAGTACGAGAGCCTTGACGTAGTGTCCACCATCATCATCAGCTTCAACGAAGAATAAAGCATGACGATGGGAGAGGCAAAATTCATGCTTATCTTGGGATGCGAGCTTCTGTCCGGTTCATCGTCGTCGAGGGGACGTCGAACTACAACACCATCTTGGGCAGATTAGCGTCGTCTCCTCCTTTTATCACCAACTCCTCAAGTTCCCGACGGGAGAGGACATCAGATGTATTAGAGGGAGTCAACAGACGGGCAGGTCATGTGAGACTGTGGCTGCAAGGATTCGATCAATGCCCAACGCTACGCCGGCAAAGCGTTCGGCCAACGAAGCTGGTTCCTTAACCAGATAGCAGTCAAGGAAGCCTCCGCTGCCTGAGTTTGCCCCAACAGAGTAGGAGCACCTTCCTTAAAGTCAAGGTCTTGCAACTTCCTGAACTCTCCCGAATGCACTTCCCGAATGGTACTTAATAATAGAAGGATAGGGTGCAACTTTATTGGCGGGGAAAGCTAAAAAAAAAGTAAGGATGATAATTCTTATGGGAAGCCTTATACATTAATTAAGCTTGTGACTTACATGCCCTTGCAAACCCATGACTGCCGATGAAGCAAAGGACATCGATTATCTAACAAATATTCAACATCGACGAATAGGGAACCTCCGAGCGGAATCTCCTCTAATTGTTGCTTGTGGGACTATTGTATACATTTAAATCAAACTCTTTGATTTTGCCGAAGGCCAGAAAAACCCTACAGCTATCAAAATGGCAAGAAAACCCATCTGGACCCGAGCTCTGATTGAGAAGCAGCTTAGAAAGTCCAGCATTTTTTACTTCCTCCAAATTAAGCATAGCTTAAACCGTCCACCAGATACAATCCATAATATTGTCATTCTTCGGATACAATCCAGTTCATTGTCCTTTTCTCAACTTCAGCAACATTAGGTATTCCACAAACATCGTGTTTTAGACGTTGTCGGCCGAGTCCAACCGACATAGGCGAAGAAGTATAGGCTGAGTCCAATCGACACGGGGCATCAATGTCCCCGACACGGGTGCAGCACTTTCGGCCGTCTTCAACCGATACGGGGCGCAACAATGCCGGCCAAGTCCAACCGACATAAACTAGATTAGTCGGCCAAATTTAACCGACACATACTCAGGACTATCGGCTAATTCAAACCGACATTGGCCATTAATGTTGGCTATACTAAACCGACACTCTTGGGCTGATTCGGTTAGAAAGGCCGATATTGATGGCCATTGTCGATTTTTTTTATCCGAAACTTTTGCGTCCAATTCGGTTTGGATCAGCCGACAATAATGGATCTTGTCGGTTATACGTAGCCGACTATGCTGCACCAGTGTCGGTTGGTCTTGGTCGAATCTGTTGCCCCGATTCGGTTGGTATTCCCGCATCATGTCGGTTGGGCTCGGCCGGTATTGCTGCATCATGTCGGTAGCACTCGGCCGACATTGCTGCACGGTCGGTTGGGCTCGGCTGACATTGCTCATGTCGAACTACTGCGCCCGTGTTGGGCGCCGTTGCTGCAACACTGAAGTTGAGAAACCTGTATTGAAGCAAACTGGCTTGTGGAAATTGAAATAAGCTGAGGAGGTGATGGTGTGAATTTTTTCCATGCCACGCCACAAGAAAATGGGGAAATTTGAGCTTTTGGATCAGATATGTGTCAAATTAAACAGCTTTCATCTGATGACAATATTCTGGATTATAGTTGTGCCTAATTTTGATAGCCGTAAAAAATGCTTGACTTTCTCAATGGGTTTTCTTGCCATTTTGATGTTCGATGTTGGGGATATTATCTGTATAAGTTCACGATTTTTGTGGCCTTTGGCCTTCGCAAACAAAGAGTTTGCGGGAATCAGAGGAGATTCCGCTCTTTCTTTAGTTTTTCCTGGGGTCATGGAGCATATAGTCACAGGCTGCTTAATTATAAGACTTAGATCAAACTAGAAGCGCTTTCAGGCTCATTCGCTTAGCAAATCTCTAATGTCTTCTCTAGTGTCCGCCACAGTCCAAGAACTTTATTTTTTGCCTTGGAAATGATATTTCCTTCTCTGATTGAGGAGGGTAGAAACATGGAAAAAAGCGGTGTTCATGTCCCCCATAAGATTTAAGGCTCACATTCCACTTAGCTTGGTATTCGGTCGCTGTCACTCAAAGACTGATTCTTTTATCATTTGCTAGCAACAAGAAGTCGGGATTCATCGCTTATAATGAGATAGATAAATCACGCGGACTCACACCAGCAAACGATATGGGTTCCTTTGCCTGTCGGTTGGGGCTAATCACGAGATATATGCATACACACCACTGTTTACATGAAAAAATCTTTACTATTTAAATAATCATCAACATTGGTTAATTTACAAGTATGACCACAACTTCTTTCAGACAGTTGGGTTTCAACTCAAGAAGAAGAATAAGCTCAAATTTATCTCTAATATCTACAAAAAAAAAAATCAAGAAAAATATTTAACTAAGAAATGAATGAATGATCTGAATCGAAAAAATACGAAGGCGGAGGTGATCGATGAAATTAAGCTTCACTCGAGGATGAACCATTGTTGCTAGACCCGTTCGTGCAGCCTGATGGTTGCGACGACAAGTCAGAGCCATTTGGTAGGGTCTCGAACATGGCACTGACGTTCATCGCCACCCTCCTCCTGCCTCCAAGAAGTACCAAGATGGAGAGGATGGCCATCATTGAGCCTAGGTTTCTTCTATCGATCACCATTGCAAGAACCTGGGCTTTCCTTTTAGATAGAGAAGGTGAGGGGGTATGGGTTTGGTGGGTGAATGGAATGATCGCAAAATCGTTGCTCGACTGATCTCGCCACTCAGCACCCGGAACAACCTGCTGTAGATTTGAGAAATCGTTGCTCGATTGATCGCACCGCTCAGACTCAACCTCGGCCATCTCTTCAGCCTTCCAATGCGACATTTCTTCTTCTTTTTTCTCTCCAATCGATCTCTCTTTCAGTACTTGAAATCAATACAAAACTCAAAGGCCGATTCACCTCACAAAACTACTTCTTCAATTCAGGCATCATTGCAGCTAGCTAAATAGAAGATATGATCTAGAATATTAATACATAATACAAAGAAATAGAAAATCTTTTAGAACTAATATGAGATGCAAACCCTTCAGTGATGCTACCAGTAATCTTGGCAAGAGCAAACGCCCGCTTTAAAATGGTGGAATCGATGCTTATCTCTTACTATAATTTCTGTACTAGCAACAACTGACATGAACTTGATAGCAGAATGGCAATCACCGCACATTCGCAAGTTCTTCACGATCCTAATCAACGTCCCATTGCTGGTCTTCATGAGCCCGAATGCAATGGCCAGCTTCTCACTATGGAATCTAAGTGCAAACTCCCTCTCCTCTTCTTCCAATTCATGCAACACTGAATCAGTTTCCGGCTTGTACCCTGCTTTCTTCATCTTTAGGATCAAACCCTCCAAATAACGGTATATCTCACTTGTTTGTGGGTGTGATGTATCACCCATGCGAAACATATGGGCGACATGATCGATCTCTACCAAGCTATATCCGGTTTGCTTCTTCAAGCCTCTGTGAATCATCACATTCCTGATCTTCTCAACTCGATCCATTTGACCTGCTAGTGCATATATATTTGAGAGCAGCACATAGTGGCCAGGGTTCTCAGGTTCAATAGCCAGAAGTCGCTCGGCCACCTCGACCCCAAGATCATAATCCTTGTGCATTTTGCAGGCCCCGAGCATCGCTGTCCAAATCGCTGGCCCCGGCTCCCCCTGTATATGATCCCTTATGAACTGGATAGCCTCGTCAAGCAGCCCAGCCCTCCCAAACATATCAACCATGCAAACATGGTGCTCGATTCTCGGAACCAACCCATAGTGTCGCTTCATGCAAGCAAAGGCCTCGCGTCCTTCTCCTACCATCCCTGCATGTGCACATGCAGATAAGACTGCAACGAAGGTGACATCGTTCGGCCAAGGGCCGCATGATCTCATTCGAAGAAAAAGCTTGACCGCCTCATTCCCGTAGCCATGCATCCCGTATCCTGAAATCATGGCGGTCCAAGCGACAACATTACGTTCCCGGAGCCCCTCGAAGGTTTCACGAGCCTTCTGTACATGGCCACATCTAGCATACATAGTTATCATAGAAGTGCCTAGAACTACATCAACATCCAAACCCTTATCAACTACATAACTATCCACCCACTGGCCCAAACCTAACGCGCCCGCATGCGAACAAGCTGACAGCAAGCTCACTAGGGTCGCTGAATCAGGCTCGATCCTGGCCTCCTGCATTTTGCGGAACACCTTGATGGCTTCCTCAGCAAGCCCGTTCTGCTCGTACCCAGAAATCATACCATTCCAAGCAACAACACTTCTGTCGGGAATTCTATCGAACAGCTTTCGCGCCATGCCCAAATCGGCGGATTTAGCATAGAACACAACCAGGGCAGTCTGGACATGACAATCCGGATTGAACCCATTAACGAGTACGTGGGAATGTAGGGTTCTACCAATTCTCGATGCCGACAGATCGGCACACGCCTTGATGACGGAGGTGAAGGTATAGTTGGAGGGCTCGAGCCGGGCGGAGCGCATGCTGCGGTAGAAGAGGATGGCGTCCAAGGAGAGGCCGGATTTAGAGCAAGACGTGATGAGGGAATTGAAGAGGAAGGAGTCGGGATTGGGGACGGAGAAGTGGAGGAGGCGACGGGCATAGTGGACGGAGCCCGTGGTGCAGACCAGGGTGAGGAGTTTGGTGAGGAGGGATCGGCTGCGGTGGTGGCCGGAGACGATCATGCGGGCGTGGACCTGCTTGAGGGGGCGGAGCCGGGGGCCGGCCTGGAGGAGAGCATGGTAGGTTGGGGAGTGAGGGGCGGAGACACGGGACGGTGGTTCCGGCCTCTGTCCCATCTATGGAAGGCCATAAAGGAGAAAATTGGAGAGACTTTCGTTCCGCTCTTTTTCCTTTGGGTTAATTTGACTTTGCCCCCCAAATTTTGCCTTCAATTAGATTTTACCTCCCATTATTTCATTAATTAGACTTTACCCCGCAATACCAACTGTTCCGTCAGCTCACCATCTAAGAGAAAGGGTGACGGAAAAGAAATAAAGTTTTGGGAGGTGCGCTGACGGAACAGTTAGTTTGGGGGGTAAAGTCTAATTAATGAAAAATGGGGGGTAATGTCTAATTCAATGCAAAATTTGGGGGGCAAAGTCAAAATAACCCTTTTTCTTTTGGTTGGACGTTCTGCTCTTTTCAGAGAGTTTCAAACAAAGACTCATTGAGGCCCAACTAGCAAACCTGTAAATGTGGGTCCAAGGACGATTTCATATGGACAGAGTCATCGAGTCACAAAGGTCTGACTCTCTCCGTCTATCCTTCTCGAGGTGTTGAGTATGAATCCATGGCGATCTACTCTCCCTCTTCGGATCCGTACGGGACGAGATGCACCGTGCACGCGGTGGTGCTCGGCATGGCGGTGACGGCGGCGGCAGCGGGCGTGACCAACAGCCTTGAGTTACTGCAGCGATGGGTGTGTGAATAGCCAACGTGGTGGCGGCAGATGGGTTAGGTTTAGAATTTCTAGGTCTAGAGGTTAGGTAATGGTCTATGGATCTTAGGGTTTAGGCCGCTCGAGCTGCAACCGCTCGCCGCCACTGCCCCGGCAGAGGTGAGAAGCAACGAGGGGCGGACGGGTTAGGGTTAGGATTTCTAAGTCTAGGGTTTAGACAATGACCTATAGATCTTTGGGTTTAGGCTGCTCAAGCTGCAGCTACTCGCCATCGTCGACCTGGCGGCACTAAACAGACGGGGCGAGAAGCAACGGGGTGCGAAAGAGCTATGATTGCTTGGGTTGGGTTTCGTTTTAAGGAGTGACATGAAACATAAATTTGAAGTGCAGCGAGGGATATTTTTCTCCATAGGGATTTTTTATTTATCTGAAACTTTAGGTGTCCTTATCCTTAAATGCATCTTTCAAAAAGGACTTTTCATTAAGTCCTCTTTTCGTTTTTTATATCTTAATGTGGCGGCTTTTCTGATATTGTGAACCTCTTTGGAAGCCAAGAGAGGAGTCGTGGTTGTCATCGTTTTTATTTAGGTTTCTAATATAGTTCCACATGGATGGGTTTTCAATTGAGTGCCACGTGGGCCAGGTGATGGGGACTATGGATTGAGATTTTGATCAAAAGCATGAAATTTCGGTTTCGGTCGCTAGATCGGTTTCGGTCGCTAGCAAAATAAAACACCTGTGCGAAATCCATGACTTGGGTGCATTTTGTAAGATTTCGAAGAAATTCGTTATATTTCGATGCACTTCAATAAAATTTCATGTAAACTTCGACGAAATTTCATGTGCATTTCGATAAAATTTTGATCAAAAGCATATGGGGCCCTTGAAAATAATAGCAATCGAAGTATGTCTGTAGGTGGACTATCAGCGAAATCATTGAATTTGGTGCGACTTTCAGTACCTTTTGGATAAATTTTGATCAAAAGCATATGGGATCCTGCGAAAATGACAGCTGTTGAAATCTATACGCTCTTTCGATGGGATGTTGGCGAAATCAAATAAAATTTGGATATTTCGGTCTAAAACAGTTCACATTTTCTATGTAATATGTAGGCTGATTTCAACGAGACTGAGGCTATAAATAAATACCACCAAATCCACATATTTCGACGAGACCGAAGCCACATATTTCGATCAAAAGCCCCTCTATAAGTTCACGCCAAATCTCACTCTTCTAGCCCATCAATTCTCAATGAAATGGGAGTCATCAAAACCTTGATGCGCGCAGGCACACACACGCACACCCAAAAAGTTAACCATCAACACCACCAATTCATCTAGCTAGCTTCATGATGCTTTCAATCTATTCGTCAGCCAAATATCTTTTTATCGTTATTTTGTGTCATCAAGACCAACATTAGGATGTGGACAGATGGATCTTTCCACTCAGCCGATTCTATTGCTAGTGGGGCCTGGGTGTTGACTAGTAACACTGGCCAGGTGTGTTCGGTGGCGGTATTTCGGTGTAGGGCTGAATCGGCTTTAATGGCTGAATTATGGGCAATAAAAGGAGCGATGGAGGAACTTGTAAGGCGAGACTACAAGAAGGTGAGGATTTTGACTGATTCTACTCAAGCACGGGATGCACTTATTTTGGGGAAATGGGGTACTAGTGGCCTGTGCCCTCTCCTGGTGTCGTGTTCGCAGAGTTGGGCTAAGTTAAAGGAGGTTAACATCCAGTGGGTGTCGCGCACTGCGAATAGTGCAGCACACTGGCTGGCACAGGAAGCCCGAGTTTCAGCGATCGAGGGGTTCTGGGAGTCTCAATTTCCCTCGGGCATTTCGGCACTCGTGTATGAGGATCTCCGGATCATAAAGGAATGATCCAAAGTCATATGATATGATGTACCAAAAAAAAAAAAAAGACCAACATTAGGCCTCAAAGTTATGTAATTTGTTGTGATGTTTAACATAGAACTACGAAATTAACTTAATTATATAAACTGAAACAACTACCAAATAAGTGGAGTTCTATAGTTTCGTAATTTATACTCCATAGTCGGACGCCTTTGAGTATTCTCTGGTCGAGGAATTGTTTTGGTGATCCAGATGGGCATCTTGATCGATTCACCCATTGAATCGATGAGATCGTAAGAAAGATGTTAGGAGTTTGATCTCTTCGTGACTCATCGATTGGAACGGAAAGGACCCAAAGGTGTTTGGATCCAAAGATGGGAGAATGTCGAGGGAAAGAAATTATGCGCAAGGAAAAGAACGGAAGTCATCACACATATGGATGGCAATTATCCGGGTTTACTGGGTTACCCAACCCGATCCTATTGGGACAAGTTTGGGATTCTCAAAAACGGGTTTGGGATTTGAATTTAAAACCCGGTCGGGTTCAGATTGGGTTTTACTCCAACCCGTCCTGACCCGATCCATGTATATAACCTATCATATATTCATACTAGTGCATGCCCCTGTCTGTCGGCACTGCAGCGGGCCGCCTTCGACGGTAACATACCTGAACGCTTTCAGCAACAACACACTTTCGATGACAACACCGGCATTCATAGGAATGCCCATTTCCTCATCCGTGCCGATTGGCACGAAACAGGGCGCCTTTCGGCGCAACCAACTCCCCCTCCCCCACCCCCAATAATCGATCAATCACAGTTGTCTCTATTCGAACGTATTCCTCAAGATCGATGGTTTGTGGCGACCGATTTTTCAACAGGCGGGGGTACAGCCGTTGATGCGAACAACGATCACGGGATGAACGGTCAGGTTTAGTGCAGTTTAAATGAGCCGGGATTTTAGGGTTTTAGTGCACTTTAAATGAGTTGTGATTTGAAACCAAGGGGAGGGAGTTGGTTGACGGGGAAATAAAGATCGTTTGTTGATATCTTAAATATTCTTTGATATGTTGGTTCTTAAGATCATATAATAAGTTGAATTATGCTAATAACTGTGTGATCGTAATATAGGAGGAACATTTGCTCTCTGCTCTTTTCTATGTAGAGCTGCGACTAGGTGGGCCAAAGAAGCTAAATATGCAGTTTTTTGTGAAGCCGATCCGACCAGACCCGCAATTCATAAACGGGGCGAGGCAGGACGGGCATGGGTTTGAGAATTACCCTCAAAATCCTACACGGATTTGGAACGGGTATGGGGTGGGATAAAATATAATGTGACGGGTTCGAGATAGGACCGATCCGTCCCAAATCCGACCCGTTGCCATCCCTAATCAAGCATTTGTAGAAGGCTCTTGATGATCTATACATTAAGGAGTCTAAAGATGGAAATAAATATCCAGGTAGACCTTGTTTGAACGTTGAGACAATGAGAGCACTGTCTGTGACTGTGTAGCTATGAGGTGCTGTCGGTGATTGAGAGCGGGGACTCCATATATTGCTATCTTCGTACCGGGTTCGACTCCTCTCAACTGATGATCGTCTCTCCGATCAATAGCTGACGATTTAGGGAGCAACAAATGGCGATCCGAAAATCAACTGCCATAATCTATGGCCACAGGATGAACCCAAGGGACCCTTGACCCCTCTCCAATGATGATCATCTCCCTTATCGGTCGCTGACGATTTGAAGAGCGACATGTGGCGATCCAAAAATGAACGGTCACGATCTATGGCTATGGGATGAACCCAAGGGACGATGCTATCACCTCTGGCCGCCGCCCACCACCTGCCGCCAACATGGGCTCCAGCCACCCCCACCATCGGCAACCACCCCTGTGGACCACCGGCAGCCGCAGCAGGAGGTGGCCGGTGGTCGGTAGGAGTGGACGCCGGCGGCGGCGGTGGCCGACTGTCAGGAGGGTTGGTCGGCGACAGTAGTGGCCAAAGGGCAGTAGCAGGTGCTGGGCGACGGTCAAAGATGGTGGCATCCCCGCTTGGGTTCATCCCATGGCCATAAATTATGGCCGTTCATTTTCAGTTTGTCGCATGTCGCTCTCCAAATCGTCAGCGATCGATAGGGGAGACCATCATCAGTGGAGAGGAGTCAAACCCGAACCCAAGGGGGGATTCCACCACCCCTGCTCCCGCCCACCACTTTTCGCCGCCACTCTACCACTGCCGGTCACCGTCTCCACTGTCGGCCGCCACCGCCGTCCTTCGCCTACCGTCTCTTCCGGCCACCACCATCGCCGACCACCAGCCGCCACCTGAGAGGACGGTGGCGGCAAGAGTGTTCACAGACAGCAGTGGCCGACGGCAGTGACAAGTGGTCAGCCACGGCCAAGGGTGGTGGCATCCCCCTTGGGTTCATCCCACAGGCATAGATCATGGCCATTTATGTAGGTCTACTACAGTATTTCGCACTGGTACAATGTTTCAGACTGCTACAACAATTACGATCTGCTACAATATTTCGAACTACTATAATATTTTAAATTGCTACAATGATTTATGTCTGGTATAATTATTTCGATTAGGTTTTGAGTTATGATTCACACTTAGGGTTATATAGTTAGGGTTAAGGATTATAGTTCACTATAATCCTTAATTAGGTTTAGAATTTGGCTTAGGGTTACATAGAATTAGGTTTAGGGTTAGAGTTCACTATTTAGGTTATAGAATTATAGTTAGGGTTAGGTTTGGGGTTCTCTATTTAGGTTATGGAATTAAGGTTAGGATTAGGGCTTCACAACAAGACAAAAACATGTCAGAATTTCAAAATGGTTAATTGATGGGCATGAGTCATTTTACTATCCACTGCACCTATTGCAATTAAACTTTGAACTGTAGAACTCTCTTAATAGAAAAGTTTTGTAGGGATGTATAATTAATGGAGTATTATTAAATGGACCTAATGCAAACTCCCCAATTATGTTAAGTGTTTGAGTTTAGGGTTTGGGTTTAAGATGCAAATGTTTACGACGTAAAATCCGAGCAATGCTATTCGACCATCAAGCTTTCAACCCGGATCGGGTCATCATCCTGATGTGCCACCTCACCAAAGCCATCTCTTTGCCTGCAGTCAAGACTGAATGTTAGCAGAAACAAGATGGTCGCAGGATCGAATCCCGGGCAGGGCACCTGTTGACAAAAAACGACCTTTGGCGATGGAAAAAAAAACTTTACCCTCTTACAGTTGGCAAGCTTCGAACGTGGTCTCTCTTGTGAGATGGCATTGCTAGGCATTGCTCTAACCAGGACCAACGGCGGAGACAATTTCCAAAACCAAACACAAAAATCTCTGATCATATATTTAACAGGTTATTTAACTACCGACCTCCTATGAAATCTCAAATAAAAATAATAAGAGATGCTATTCAGCCCGAGGTTTTCCCGATTTGGCCAGCCCGATTGACTTGGCAGCATACAACTGGTGGCTGAAACCCACTAACAACATTTAAATCTTTTACACCACCAGTTGCACGCTGCCACATCAATCGGGTTGAGCAAAACCGGGAAAATCTCCGGGCTGAATAGCATTACTCAAATAATAAACATGAATATATGAATTGAACACACTTTAACATCATGTTACATACACAATATAATAGTTTTATCAATGAGAGAGAGAGAGAGAGAGAGAGAGAGAGAGAGAGAGAGAGAGAGAGATGCAGGTGAGAAAAAAGGGAAAACTATTTCCTTCAGATAACCCTATCAGCTGAGTGCATTTTTTATGCCTGCTTGGTTTGCTGCGCTTGTTTCCTGCCCAATCACAGCAAGCCACATCGTCCATTTAAAGAGGTAAAATGGGAAAGGAAAGTCCGGTACATGACATGGCTTGCTGCGATTGGGCAAGAAGCAAACGCAGCAAAACCAAGCCGGCAGCAAAAATGCAACTCCTATCAGCTATGACACTCCCAACTTGCACAAGTTCATGGCTTACAATGTTCAGCCAGCAAACTAGCCAACAGTCTTAAAGCATCTCCAACCCCCTCACAGGGCTGGGAGCTCCCTACACGGCCACGCAGGATGGGAGCAGGTGGGGGAGATGGGTGGTCTCCAACCCGCTCCCAAAAAGGAGCTCCTAACACTTTTGCACCCAACCCCACAAATTAACATAAAAACGGTAAAAAAATAACACGGGAAAAAACCAAGTGGGGACCAGTCGCTGGGAGCTCCCAGTCTACTACAAACTATGGCCGAAGTGCTGGGAGCTCCCAGTGCCATGTCGGAGCCACGTCACATTTTGGGAGCGTGTTGAAGTGGGGGTTACGGCCTGGGAGCTTCAAAGGCCCGCAGGGAGCAACCTTAGGAGAAGGTTGGAGATGTTCTCAACTTCCCCAAGCATTCAAAGAGACAAATATAACAGGAAATTCAATATAAAACACAGCAGAAGGCTTAATATAGTTCAGTATTCAACCAAAACACTTGCATTCAACAAACTAGACACCAGATTAAGACAGAAAGGACAGATGAAAATCTATCGCTCTCAAGATTCCAAGAAACAAGAAAAGGACCTGAAACTCGGTTGGAAGGTGTTGCCGCAGATCATTTTGTATGCAACAGTACTACAGCTCATGGATAACCCTTCAATGGATCAGCGGTTTTCCCAGACCTAGCATCACTCCATGCTTTCGCGATCGTTCGTTTCATATCATCATCGCCGTCGTCGTACATGTTCTGATGAACAAGTGATTCATTTGACAATCAGCTCAGGCAACACAAAGAATTGAAGGACCGTGGAGTTTTATGTATTAGATAAGGGTAGTGAGAAACATCTCACCTTCATCAAATCCATGATTCCTGCCATTGGGTCTTTATCTTTTTCCATACTTGGCTTCAACTGCACAAAAAAATCAAGTCTACATTAAGCTATAATGTTTCGATACATCAAATCAAAAAAAAAAAGGACTCCCTCTTAGTCTTGTGTACTCGATGAAATCATGAAAAATCTGCGTCGACTCCCTTAAACCTTTAAAGGGGTTCAAAACCACAAAAAAAAACTACATCAAATTCTAGACAAACCTAAAAACCACCAGACTTTGCTTTCTCTGTTGCGAGCATGGGGTGTGTACAGAATGACTAATATTCCAATGTTAAACAGACTTGTTGATGATCAAAATAGCTGAGATTGTCATAGTTACATGAACTGGGTGTGAACAGGATTGGACCTCAATCATTTGCAAAATTTGAACCTTCACTAAGGTTGAGTTTAGCTAAATATCTACGTGCGGTCGGAGATATACGCTGCTTCCGTGCCAACGGTTCTGTAGGAAATGCTTCCTTTGGGTATATAGTCCTTCAGTTAGGCAACTAAGACTACTATCTGTAATTTTTATTTAGCAATTCACTAGCTAGCTAGCACAGAAGAATATTACTGCAGACAATTCTATGGAATTTTACCTAGTATATTTACCGTACAAGCTACTTCTGAGAGAACAAGTCCACCACCTCTGATCTCCCAACACTTTACCACCTACCCCTCTGGCTACACAAAGACACCAATTCAACTACAAATCCCGCCACCGATAGCAACCCCTACTCGATTTGCTACCATCGACACTCCTGCAACTACAACTCCTCTAAACCCCGGTTTGAAATGTGGGCATTAGTAAGGCTCGAAAGGCGTCTAAACACAAGAGACTAAGAGGCGAGGAACAGGAAAAATATAAAGAGCAGGAACCGAGCATTGTCAAGGGGTCACAAATTGAAGGGATCAGAGGCTCATGTATCCCACTAGAAACCAAAACCATCCTAGTTTTATTTTCTTAGTACATAGATATTGATACAAGATAAAAGCAGTCTTCCTCCAATGAAGTTAAATGGGTTGTCCATCATTCTCAAACACACACTTTCAACAATAGAAACAGGCATTATTAACAAATAGACTTGCATGGGGCACTACCTTCTTTTACATTTTACATTTATTTTTATCCACTTTTCCTCTCCCCCCACCACCAGTTCTTCCTTCTAAATTCTCTCTTTTTCTTTTTGTGTTCTTCCACTTTTTCTTTTTACTAACCTTTTCTCTTTTGCCAACGAGACGCAACCTAAGTAGTCGAGCTTCCCTACAACTTAGCTGGATTGATAACCATGGACCTTTCCAAGGTTCACCTTAATTCCTTATATTTATTAAGCAAATCATGGCTAGGCTTCGCTTATGGGACCGTGAATGTAGCCTATTCACTTGATGCTTGAAGCTCGACTTGATGCCTAGAATTGGAGCTTAGGAACCAAGCTACCCCAAGTCACAGGTAACCCTAACATAATACTTGAAATCTAAGCCTGGTAGCAAAGTTAACTTCATTTTTTGACAACCCTAGCAATATGTAGAGAACAAGAAAAAGGCATCAAACGGAAGGTGGAAATGAAGCTATAGATTGTTAATACCATGAGTGGCTGAAGTTGCCATCAATTCCTACAGACTAATTTACTCTGAATGGTGCCTAGCTTGAGGTTCAACCTCATATTGCATGCCTAGCACAAGCTTAGGAAGACAAGTCGATTTATTGGCAGCATTAACACCAATAAAATCTGAGCGTAGGAGCCAAGCTAGCCCTATTAATTGACAACCCCAAATATGTGCAGAGCAAAAAGAAAATCATCAAAGGGAAGGGTTAAATGAAGCTACAAATTCTTATTATTATGTGTGGAGAAAGGAGCTATCATACCGCAGTAGGAATTGATGGTTCTATAAGTACCCAGACATCAATTATGCCCCAATACAGACCACAAATTGTACATAGAATTACAAGGCATATTTCCATATCGAGTATGCTCTTTCTCATGGTAGCAAAGCCCGGAAAACATGCCAAGCACCTTACATTTGTTGGGCAGTCCTCTTTTGCTTGCCTTATAAGTTGTAACAAAGAAAGTTCCTTTCTATCGTACAACAAATAGTTTCTTTTGCTTGTATTTATCCTTAAAACCTCAACAAAATCATATTCACACACAAAAAATCCCTTGGCAATCCTCTTGTGCTCTCTCCATAATAAACTACGCGAAAAATTTCCAAATGATATGGCATCTTCAGCACCATCTCACACAAATACAATTTAGATTGAAAAAAGAGCTTAGGTGCGTGAAATTATAATTACCCATATTATAAAGAGGATTGTAAATATAAGTGTTTGGAAATTTGGGTTTGGGTTCAGACCTGGTGAAAATGAATCATTTCAATCGGTTCAGGTTCAAGTCTGGCTGGTTCAAGCAAATGGGATAACGCAGTGGACCTTGGGAGAAAAGTGAAAAGGGGAAGGGTTCACGAGAGGCAAGAGTGAGATCAGAGACATCGTGGTTAGGCACCAACAATCACATGCTCAAAGGCGTAGGATGAATTGAGGGGCATCATGGTCACCTCGGTAGAAACGCAAATCACATGCTGTCAGTAGAAGAGGTGACATATGTGTGTTCATTTTTCAATGAAGAGACGCATATCACATCAGAGACAAAAATCATCAATCACACCGCTTCAATTTTCAATTAATGAAAATGAACATAACATTATGAAAGACATGTCTGATCTCTTGTAGAACATTTCCCAACACACCATGTCACCACCTCCACCAACCATTGTGTCCTATTTGCTTCCTTATCAATTATCACACCTCTTCTACTGACAACATGTGATCTGCGTCTCTTTGCATCTTCAAAAAAATATAATGCCTATCTTTTGCTCGCATAACTCGTCTCCTGCTTGGTTTGTATCTCCATCTCTCTTCCAACATCCACAGCCATCGTCGCACTCGGCGCCAACCTCTCACTCTAATGACTCTGCATGCTCTTGCGCCTAATGCTCCTCCCCTCGCATCCTTCGCAAGCACATTGCCCCTAGGCCCCTTCCTCCGGATCCACCTCTATCAGCTCACCTTCAAAAAGAAGCATGAGACCACCAATTCTAGTTGTTGCTTCATTGTCACCTCAAACAAGTACAACATACATCATTGCAACCACACTTTGCATCCCACTAGTTAACATCGACGCTATAACGATCGAGGCCTCCCATTTTGTCCAATGTAGAGAAGAAGGGGGGGCTTGCTTTCTCCGATGATCATGGCAAAAATGCCCCATGACCCCTAGAAGGCATTGTGCCATTGTTATGATATATCGAAAACCCTCTATGACACAGACCCCACCCACCCAAACACAACACAAATTCGAAAGATGCCCTGATTCAGACCAATTCAGAGGAATAGCGTCAGATTCAGCAGATTCGATTGAATAAAGTTCAAACGGGTTGAGAATCTTGAGACCAAACCAGATTCAAATTGAAGTGTATTTTGAGTTTAGAGGGCATTTCAAGTCGTACATCGGCCAAAAGCCAAAGTAGTTTGGTTCTGGTCGAACCATGGTATATATAGATATATCTTAGGTTAATATATAATGCTAGTAATGCATGTGCTTGTCGGAACGCATATTCGGCGAGGAACTCCAAATTCGACAAGGGTGCCCACATTCGGTAAGGGCACCCATATTCGGTGGGGGCAATCACATTCAGAGAAGGCTTTTAATCATCAATCAAAAAACATTCAATCGGTATTGCGTTCAATCTCCATACTCGACGCGAGAAGTGACCGAGGAGGATAACAAGGCGAGGATGCAAAACAGTCAGATTAAACAAAATCTGACCGTATCGATGCGACCAGAATGGTCTGAATACCCAAGATCCATATAGAATGTTCTGAATACCCAAGACCCATATATACTCGTACCTGTCGGCACTGCAGCAGCTGCCTTTGATGGCAAAAAACACGCGCTTACATTCAATAGCAAACATATTCGGAGGGGGGGGGGGGGGGGTTCGTTGGCAGCGCCATCACCAATGGTGGTGGAGGTGGGTAGTGGTAGTGGTGGTGATGGTAGTTGGCAACAATGGTGGAAGTGGGCGACGATGGCTAGGCGATGGAAGCTGATGGTGGAAGGTGGTGGATAGTAAGCGATGTTGATGGTGGTAGTGGCGATGGTGGAAGTGGACGGTGGTGGTGGAAGTAAAAATGGACAACACTGGTGGTGGCTGGATGGTGGGCGACGATGGTGAAGGTGGGTGGTAATGGTTGAGTGTGACCAAGTGGGCGCAACAGTGATGGTTGGTGGTGGGCGACGGTTGTGATGGAGAGAGAAAGGAGGTCATTAAGTTATTTAGGAGCAAATTGATCATTTATTCCTGTGGTTACCTCTGAACCATGATTAATTGACGGGAAGGTGATTGATCGTAATGGAAAGGCTAACGTGCATAACTTAACATGTTTGCAGGGGTCGATATACAAATAGTCTAATTTGAGGGGTTTCATATTAAAAAGAAAATAAATAAATAAATATATATATATAGAGAAACAAGATGCTACCTTTCAAAACAACGTTCTTCGCTGCTTTGATAGGTCGTTGATGGCTATCAAAGCCTTGAACGATGACAAATGTCATTCGAACTCATAATCGGGAGGTGTTAGAAGTCACCGGAAGTGGTTGCCGGGTGCGGATGTCCTCGGAGGTCACCGGATGAGATGGGGTGATGAATGGACGACTCACAATCGAAGTAGTCACTAAAGTCCTCTATCGGTGGAAGCTGATAGGTGGTGTCAACGGAGATCACTGGTGGACATGATCAAAGGTTGTTTATGTTGATTTTGGCCGGAGATCCATTGTGGCGCGGCCGTGGTGGGTTGTCAAAGCAGCAAAAACGCTGCTTTGAGAGGTAGCGTCCAGGCCCTCATATATATATATATATATATATATATATATATATATATATATATATATATATATATATATATATATATATATATATATATATATATATATATATATATATATATATATATTCATCTTCCAAAAATAGAAAAATTGTCCCTTCAATCACAACTAACCAATAACTTATCATGTCCATTAGGACAAAACCACATTAAACTCTACCATCAGAACTTCACGTTATGAAGAAACAATACGTCCGATTTTGTTGTATGAGATTCGCACGTTAAGTGCAGCAACACACACTCTCTTCACCTCCATCAATCGGTGCACGGTCCTAATCATTGCCGTCCAAATTGAGAAGAGAGAGAAAGGGGATGGAATATTGGGAGGAAATCATTGCCAAACCAATATCACGCGTTGCATTGAAGGGTTCTAATTATGAGGTGCATGATTTAAAGAAAGTAAATGCTTTCCATCTTTGTTCAATAGAGGGCTTTGATCGTGAGGTGGAGGAATACTTTCCATCTTTATTCGGACGATCTCAACCATCCTTTGTCTCAGGATTTGTCTCTTTGTTTATCCCCCATTTATAAATGTGGCCCCTTATTATATAACTATTAATAGGTAAAATATAAACATAAGTTCGAGTGTTGAGACATGCATACAAAATATTAGCATTCTACTTGGACATCCTTAAAAAACATTATATAAGTAGATTTCATAAATTACACATTGTTCCCGTGAAAGCAACTTCATTTCATGAGTAACATCAATTGATAAATATTGTTCTCATTAGAACACTTGTTGTTTGAGAGTATACATGGGCAATATCAACCTGCTGAGTATGCTCTCTCTCTCTCTCTCTCTCTCTCTCTCTCTCTCTCTCTCTCTCTCTCTCTCTCTCTCTCTCTCTCTCTCTCTCTCTCTCTCTCTCTCTCTCTCTCTCTCTCTCTCTCTCTCTCTCCTCTCTCTCTCTCTCCAGAAATTTCTTTCTTTACAACAGCTGTTTATTTTCTGCATGCCATAGACCCATATTCATTCCTTGACCAAAGGGGCAAAGAAGGACATGGGAAGTGTTAATGCTTTATGAGAGATTTGCAAGGTATGAGAATCCGGGTTTGCGTTGGGACCAACCAAAAATACCAAAAATACAAACTTGTTTAAGTTCAGATTCGGATTCAGTCAGTTCGGTTGTTTCAGCAAAAAATTAAAAGATAAAATTAGAATTATGGTCTGATTTGCATGATTCGGGAGTAAACAGTCATTTTATATCCATGCCTTGTGATATATGAACCATGGAGTAACTACATATGTATCATTCAAACTGATAGAATGATAATATGAATCAAAACCAAATTAGGCCCAATTCAGAGGCACAATGCGGGTTCGAGGATTTGGATCGGCCAAATCTGAACCGGTTCAGGTTGAGACAACACTTCAAACCATGGAGATTTGGTTCTCTAATAGAAGGAGTGTCTGCACTCATCTTTTGTTACATTATAATACATTAAAGAAGTGGGGACCGTCTATACATATTTCTTAAGGAGACCTCTAGGAATAGAATTACAAATCCAACAAGGAACCTTCTAGATAGACTGACTCCCTTATCCTCTCCTGAAATCTGATATAAAATCAGACTAACTCATGTAGATTAGATCTTGTAAGCTTCGAGTTAACCTTTAGAATCATGTCTTATTGTTATTTAACAAATATGTGTATCCACAGGAAGCATTGAGCATAACATGTCAACCAACAAGGCCTTAGGATCACCTAACAATATCATGGGCAAATACAAAATGGGAAGACGCATATCTCTGCGAACTGCGGAGATTTGGATGCATGGATATAGAAGAATGTTCAAAGAATTTTTCTCCAATATAGACAAAAGGAGGCAACAAATATCCCAGGTGCAAGTTTGCCACGTTAGACTCAATCAATAAAAGATCAAGGATAAACATAATGTGAAAAATGGAAGATATAGATAAATTTCTACAGTTTAAGGATGGCCAAAAGATCAGTAAGTCTCTAAATAATAATATATTTTAAAAAATTTACTTGTATATAGCACTCAAATTAATGATTGCAGATAGGATTTTAACAGAATATTCTTCAAATCGTAACAATTACCAAGAGAGATGAGATCAGGCTAGATGGTTATGGTTAATGGTTCTTTGGATAATATGTTTTCTTAGAAGTTTATAGAAAACGCACTCCAAGCCGCCTGCAACGCAGTCACCTGCTTCGTGCTAGCCTCTATTTTCTTTTTACTTATGTGCACCCTCAAACTCGGACTCATGCCATGTCAAGTTCCTAACGAGTGTCCGTAGACTCAATTTATAAGTTCCATCAACTCTCGGCCACCGTCCTAACTATTGGCTAATCCGCACCGGACGTGCCAAGCTTTCACAAGACCGAAAACAAAAACAATGAAACACCATTTGGGATGGAAAACCTTCTACAACGTAAGAGAACGGCTCAGAGCAACCAAAGCATGCACATCGATGTGGCAATCGGACCAACTCCTTGTACCAGACGAATAGCCGAGTACATGCTACATGCAACAATTAGAAAGAAAAAAGAAATTCAATAATGCATTAGCCCATGGAGGTATCTTAAGCAAAGGCTAATTTATGAGACTTACCAATTGGTCCTTTAGATAATAACTACTTGATCAAACCTATTTGTTCTAAAGAACTACAACAAAGAAGTCAGGTGAGTGAGTACTAGGAATAGATATGACAAACACCAAGTGAAATGAAAGAAAAAATGAGAGTTGTCATTTTTCGGATTAGAAATGTTTCAATCATGCAGTGTCCTACAAGATGTAGTTGGGAAATATTTCAATGTAGTAATATCTAAGAGTCATCAATCTAATAGAATCTAATTAGTTATATGGATTCCTATGGTACCATTCACATCCCAACGTTCTTGCCTTCTTTTGGGGGTGGAAGTGAAGAGGGGGAAAAGAAGGAAAGGAAGGGAAGAGAGAGAGAAAGGGGGGGGGGGGGGGGGATACACATTTAACTTAACAGATGATGAGGCTATAGTGCTAACGACTAATACATAATTGGTGCTTGTCTGGAATATCATAAAGATGTGACTTCTCTGGTTGTTTGGTGATTTTCCGCAAAAAATAATCCAAATTAAGAAAGCTTTGCTTACCTTGTCTTCCTTGAAATGCAAGTCTAACCAGTTCCCCTTGGAAGCTTTAAACAATGTTATAACAACTTTGTTCGGCTTAACCAGCACCTTACATTTGTCGGGCAAAATTTCCTTGTTCAATTTTGGTATGGCACATCGATAATTCTTCCCTTGAACGTCATGGAATTTAATGTCCACAGACATTGGTTTAAAGACTGCCTCAACCTTCTCTTCTTCTACCCCCTCAAGCAATACATAGATCTGCAGTTTAAAATCAAGTTGCAAAATCAAATTATTTCACACAGAAATACCAAAAGTGAAAATTGGAAGTAAATCCAAGTTAGTGACAATTCAAGGGAAGCATACATACAAGAAATTGGTATTAAATTGATCTTACATAATGCACCAAATTGAAAATTAAAAAGAAAATAAACAAGCCATACATATCAGTTTAGTAATTGTATTGCAGTCATAAAAGCGATCCTGAAATCGGGCCCCCAACACCTCACCGAAAAGGTATGGTGGGATTTGCATGTGTTTACACGCGCATGATAACACGCGCGCGCGCGCGCGAGAGAGAGAGAGAGAGAGAGAGAGAGAGAGAGAGAGAGAGAGAGGAGTGGTTGCCTAAACCCAGACAAGCAACAAATGGAATGCCTAAACATGAAATACTCCTTTTATTATGACTACGAAAATTAGAGATTTACATACAAAATGATAGAACAAAAATGAGGTTGAGCTCCCGTGTGATGGATTTGCAGTCATGTATGCCTGCAAACCTCCACATCATATCCATGATTAGGGGGGAGCAACGGGTTGGGTTTGGTTTGGAGTCTTCCGACCCTATGCCCACCTGAATGGACTCGGTAGGGTGAAGACTCATTGCTGACTTGGTATTATAGCAACTGACTGGTTCCTATACTACCATTTGACACAAACTAAAACTATATACTATATAGTAACATTTGCATCAGCTTTAGAGTGGGGATGATGTTAAAGGAATGGACATCTTTTTTTTGTTTGTTGGTTGGTCTGGTTGCAGATGCGGTGATAAAGAAAATGTCACTGAGCATTGCAAGGAACTAGATTTGCTTATAATGAAGAAGAGGTTTAACTGGTAAATCATAAGAGGTTTACCTAGCAAAAAGGATCAGATGTTAAGTTTCCCTTATTTTCTCTTTAGTCCTTCCATTTAGCATGTTTAGAAGGTTTTCTCCAACGCTCTTAATCTCATGCCGTCAACTTCCTTTATCACTCATCTGATGTATTTGTCAACTTAATATCGTCCGACATTATCTCCGGACGTGGGCTAGATCCCTGTAAGGTAAGCTTCAAAAGAAGAAACATGGTATCGAAGGTTCAGTTGCCGATCAGAACTGAAGCCCCAAAGTTTGGTAAATGGTCACCCGTTGGGAGGGAGTCCATACTTTATTGATGAAATATGGAGAATGCCGATATAAACCCAACAGTACTTTAAGAGGAGATTATTGATCTTGAACCATAGAAACACAGGGATCTACTTTTATTATATTTATATATATATATATATAGAGAGAGAGAGAGAGAAAGAGAGTCCCCCTCTAGTGCGATCCTGTTGGTGCTATTCGAGCACTGTGGGCCGCTCGATTTAATTTGTTTGGATGTGATGCACGGTTCGAGCGGTGTATACAACACACCTAACAGTACAAGCCGTGAAAATCAATATGTTGTTGTTCTTCACTGCATATGTTGCAGTCCCGCCAGTGCATATGTTACTCGTCAGGGTTGCACCAGTGGATCGCACCAACAGGATCGCACAGGAGGGATTATATATATATATATATATATATATATATATATATATATATATATATATATATATATATACACATACATATATATATATATATATATATGAAATGGGTTCCTATGACATGTCATAGGGAGTACCCTATGATATATGATAAATTATCAACCCTAGAACATTTAAAATGTTCTAATATTTTATGAGGATGATCACCCTATCTTAGATAGGACACTTTTCTATGTAATGTTGGTTTTTGAGATTTAATTTTGGGCTGTCTAATTGTGGATTTTTTAATCTCCAAGCACAAAAAGGTTCGAATGTAACCAAATGACATTGTACTGACAAACAACAACATTTAGTAGAACCAACATGCTTCAAACTCTCTAAATTTTAGTGCATTTATAGACTTTTTTCCTATTTTTTTTATATTATTTTGAATTTTTATTTGATTTTAAATATATTATTTTTTAATTCCAACGGTCAGCTACCAGCGTAACTCTCCAACGGTCGGCTGCCAACGTTTCTTTTCCAACAAGCTGTTGTGCAACGTCATCAGATGTCACGTGGGGTCCATAGGATCGGAGGAACCCATTGCTCAATGCCTTTGTTGAGCGAAATCCCGCTCCGTGATATCGGAGCAAAAGATCGGAGTCGGTTGGAGCACGTCCCACTTCTCCCACTCCACAGCTGTCACTATCGGAGTGGAGTTCGGACTCGGTTGGAGATGCTCTATGAGTCTGAGAGGTAAGGAAAAGTGAGGGGTTGAAAGTTAAGAGAGTCAAGCTTAAAGGAGGCAGTGGTCGGGGCTTGCGACGATGAACCTGAGGGCTGAGTTAGGGTCAAGGCCTGAGAAACAAGGAGGCCAACAAAGACTGGGGATTGAGAAGTTAGAAGACCGAGGAGTTGCCTATGGTCATGTTTATGACCGTAACATCAAGTCTCAACTCATGCTATTAAAATGACCTAAACGCTCAAATGCTAAAAGCGATAAGACGGGGGTGTAGGCAATTGTCTTTTTAATTAGAAAAAAAAAACTAGAAAGGAGATATAATAAAGTTTGGGTTTAGTTTTGACTTTTGAGTTTCAAGTATGGATACTAATGTACCCAATACAGTATCAGTCTACTAAATGATCATTTGGGAATAATCTAGCACTCAAACGAGTCCCTAATATCTTGAGGGAATAGTTTTTATACCCAACCCCTTAAATCCGAGTCAAGTTCGCGTCAAGTAATATGACTCAATTGCCACCCCGATCCATGATGTCCATAAGATATTATTGAGCCAAGATGTTTGAAAGAGTAAGGTAGGGGAGGGGGGTTGAAAGGAGAACAGAGTAAGGTAGGAGATATTCTTCTCAACCTAAGTGCCTGAGAAAAGTGAGGAAAGAGCAGAAACGTAATGACCTCAAAACATTTGGATTCGGATGCATAAGACCATATGCATAAACTTAGGACCAACTGTGCTTTCTTTACATACGTGAATTTGTTGTGTATATTTTTATAAATACGATATATGGATTTAGATGATGACAAACAATAAATAGCAAAATCTAATAATTGTACCAAGGTTCCTTTTGATATTTATCGTGTTAGATGTTTGCTTGACAGATAGAAGTGGTGTTACAGCGGGAACATACATGATTAACAGCATGATAAACTTCTTTTATTACAACTATGGTGTCCGCAAAACTACCTAAAACATGCATTGGTTCTTTATTTTCGAGGAATAGTGGCAAAAAACAGAGACGGAACCCCATGTGATATATTGGTTAAAATATAATAGTTTAACTGAAGATCATGTAATCACAAGAAATCTGACAGCATGGATGTCAAGAAAATGTATAACAAATGTTTTAATAGCTTAATTATCCAAGACAAATAAAAAAAGAACAACATACTTTTTCATAGTTGGATTGGTAGACCATAGGAGATGGTTAATATTATGATGCAAACAGTCATAACATTCTTATTTGTGACACTTCTGTATGCCCTAATCAGTGTTTTAAGTATCGTTATCGTTGTCGATATCGCCAAATTGCCCGGGGGGAAATTAGGGATATATCGCCAAATATCGCTAAAAGTTAGAAAAAAGATGGCAAATGAAGAATTTTTTGGAGGATTTTTCTATATATACCTTTAGGATGTATATATAAACCATTATGATCAATAACATACAAAACACAATCATTTACTCTAGGGGACACTTAATTTCGGCTCTATATATGAGTCTAGGAACTATCCAACACTGCCTATGAACTGTTAGAAACTTTGCAACAGTTTGTGAATTAAACAATCACAATAAGATTACACACACTAGAAAGCATAATAAAACATATCAAAACATATATGGATCACAGTACATAAAAGCATATCTCAAATTCATAACTCATAAAGCATAAGACATAATAAGCATTGTTAGATACCCTCACACCTCAAAACCCGGATTGTAAGGGGAGGTCCACAGCGGGTATATTAAGCGGGTGATGGGTGCCTCCCTTACCGATGTGGGACTATCCGTTAACATCCCCCCTCACGCGGAGCACGCGTGGCAAGGCATGATCGGTGGGGAGCACCCGGAGCGGGAGCAGGAGAAGGAGACGGGCTAGCTCTGATACCATGTTAGATACCCTCACACCTCAAAACCCGGGTTGTAAGGGGAGGTCCACAGCGGGTATATTAAGCGGGTGATGGGTGCCTCCCTTACCGATGTGGGACTATCCGTTAACAAGCATAAAGCATCTCACAGACTCACAGTACATGATATAGCATAATACTCTGAAAATGATTTAAGTAAAAAAATTTCAAATTTGGATAGCAAGTAGATTGGATGTGTAGTATTGACATACTAAAATTTCATTAGTGTTTATTGGGGTTAAATAGATGAAACCCATGAATCCCAATTAATTTCATGATAATCATGATGAATTACATCAAACTTGATATGATACATGTTTATAATCTATTCTTCGTGAAGATCTACTTAAGAAATTTGAGAAATTAAAAAAAAATTTGAAAATATACCTCAACTTAGAAGTTTAGAAGAAACCTTAAATCCGTAAAGAGGCTTCAAATCCACCAAGAACAACAAATTGAGGGTTTGGGAGTATATCGACGATAGCGATATTTGGCGATATATCGACGATATTTCGACTTTTTCCCCAAAATAGGAAAATTTAGTCTGTTTTAATGTCGGAGCCTAGCGATATATCGTCGATATTTTAAACCATGGCCCTAATCTTATTTTTGACACTTTTGTAGGCCCTATTCTATGATATGAACCAATTCAAGACCATTATCAAGACGATCACCAACAAGGACATCCAAACGATTTGAAGTAACCATATAAATAATTCACCTCCTTAAAGCTAAATTTATAAGAACTTTGTCACAACTACCATGTAATTTCAAGTTTTCCATTTCCCAATCGTATGCTACCAATTAAAGACCTCCCTTCCGGATGGAGATTTTGACGAGCATCGTCATGCCTTAATATTTGTTCATCTTAAATTAGCAAATATCATGTTTGAAAACTTGAGAAAAAATGATGGAAAATGTGAACCCAAATCTCAAAGCACATACACTTACAAGACGCCATAGTGAGGCTCCATCACACATAACGGGCACATATTAACTATGGCACCCACACAAAATATCAAATGATACATGTGCATTCGTACAAGATGGTCTCCACTATAAGTGGGCTATTGCCCGAAAGGTTTCGGGACACCTGTCAATCTCAAAAAAAAAAAAAAATATTGGTCTCTACCGAGAGAAAGAGGCATCCACACCAGGGGGGGTGAGCTCTACATAAGCTAAAACAAATAAGGGGTAATAAGAAAAATGTGCTTTATGGCTCCTTCTTTTGTTGGGATAGAAACATAACTACATCAATTTAAATCACATGTTCAATAGCATCAGGAGTCAAATCGAACAATTTGAATTTGAATAGTAAGATAAAAGATTCATAGCTACCTACGATTCAGGTGGAATTTGGATCAAAGGAGCTTCGCATTCACTGGAATCTTCATATTCAACTGAGTTCTACCAGGGATTCAGGTGGAATTTAGATCGAAGGAGCTTTGTTTTAACCAACAACATTAATATTTTGATAGATATGGTATCAAGTTTCGTTTTAGCTCATCTCAAAAATTAATTTCTATCTTACAAAAAAATATTCAAGTATCACAAAAGATTCAAACTTTTTCAATAAATATGTTCTCCATAGTTGACCTCATCTGAATGGGATAGTAATTTTATTACTAGTTAGGAAAATTTAGAACTAGGCTTCGAACAGTTTCAAGTCAGCTTCTTCAGCATAGAAAAAATAAATAAAGTGCAAATACTTCTTCCATTTCATCTCAAATTTTTTATTGCAGCCTGTTTTATTTTTGAGCCCCCAACTAGACAAGACTATTTCAGAAAACAAAATTTTAGACCTTGGTTGCAACAAACCCTGTCTTCACTTGAATACACCAAACCCCCCTACTCCATTGTGCCCAACTTATATTCAACCTTTTCTTTTTTACCCTTGTACACTTTTCCCCAACACTCATTTGATCAAATTTCTCAAAATTTTCTATGAAATGACCCAAATATGTCCTTATCTTAAAGGATCAGACATAGAAATTGACTGAAATCTTGATAGTACCAAATTTTGGTTTGACGTCACCTAATGTCAATCGAAATGACCTAAATCTAACATTCTATCTTTTTTCAGATAAATTCACTTAAAATTTTATTGATTCCATCCTTTTTAATGAAAATTTTCTTTCTTAATTGATTATACATGCTTGATTAATATTAGGACAGATTTTCCCCTTATTTAACAGCAACGTCATCATGTTGGTGATCAAGATATCTAAAGATGCTTCTTGCTGTACATTTATTTTGAAACACATAAGATTTTGGAACCATCACACAAAATTGGAGATACAATAAGAAATGAGATTTGATCATGCAATGGGTTGAGACGCTTATCCGAATAATGTTGCGCCAACTAACAATCACTCCTATGGTGTACCTTAATCTTGTCACTATCTTGATCCCAGCTGAAGGACGAGAGCGTGACATAGTTCAAAGCAGCAACGGCGACAGGTGCCTTCTCGACGGCAATCAGTGCCGGCGCGGTGGCGGCGGGCTTCAACACCTGCCAGCAACCAAAACAGTCGGTCACGATTTCCGACTATCCAGATCGGTATCCCACCCACCGGATTATGGCCGTCCAATAGGCGGCGAAGAGAGAGAGAGAGAGAGAGAGAGAGAGAGAGAGAGAGAGAGAGAGACCTTGGCATCGAGGTTGCGGATCTCGGAGGAGAGAAGGGAGAGGACGCGGGGCCGCTTGGCGATGCTCTGCAGATGCCTCAGCTCCTCCAGGTCCAGCTTTAGTGTCTCCTGATCTCCCGCCATTTTTTCTCTCACTCTCTCCGTCGAGCGGACTGGTAATCGCGAATGGAGAGGGACAAATGGGAGTCGTGAGGGTTTTCTAGGGTTTTAATTTGAGAGAGAGAGAGAGAGGGAGGGAAGGTTCTAGAGAGGAGAGAGAGAGAGAGAAGGGTGGAGGGAAGGTTCTAGAGAGGGCGAAGTTGAACTGCCAGAGAGATCCAAAGGAGCGGTGAAGTAGGGTGGGAGACTGCTCCGGAAAAAAAGGTTTTTTAACAAAATGACCAACAACTTTGTGGTATTGTTCAAACTGACCCCTCCAAAAGTTGTTACTTTTCTAGTCATAATCGCGTGGGAAAACAGCCACACAAATATAAAGCCCTTAACTTAGTCGTCTCCGGATTGTTAAGATCTATAGGCCACCGAGAGAACCCCAAGAGTTTCCATCATAAGGGCCGGGTGATCAAACAGGTGAGGACAGGTGTCTAGACCCCGAACCATGGTGATTCCGAATTGGAGGTGACTATTTTTAGATCATTGAACATAAAATATTTTGATTTTCTTTGTTCTAATTTACCCCTAAAATGCAATGCGATCCGATCCCTTATAGGGATTGACTTGCGGCCACCGTCTATCACTACGATCGCCACGTCTGCCGGCCACAATCCCATCCCCCCGCAGCCACCGTCATTGGTGTCCGTCGTCAATGCCGACCACCACCACTACATCGTTACCGTTCAAAAGAAGAAGAAAAAATTACATGTTTGCGGCCACCGCAAGATTTTGCCACGAGCGCAACTTGTGTCAATGTCGTTATATATATATATATATATATATATATATATATATATATATATATATATATATATATATATATATATATATATATATATATATATATATATATATACTAGTAAAAATCCCGTGCCCATGTGCACGAAAAAGATTTCAAGAGCAACAAAAACATATTTAGGGCGGTGATAATATTTAGAGTGTGGCGGCAATATTTTGAGAGCAACAATAATAATTCATGGGCAATGATATTATTTCGAGACGTGGGGGGTCATATTTCGAGGATGGTAATATATCATTTCGAGAGCGATAACAATATTATTAGGGGTTTCAATAATTCGAGGGTGGTAAAAGAACGTAACGGCCACCGACCCCACTCAATCCGACCATCATGCAAACTAACAATTGTGGTGAGGTTTTAACTTAGAACCCCACTCCCTCCATGTTGCTCTCTCTTTCTCTCACTCTCTCTCTCTCTCTCTGCACTCGGAAGGCCGCCTTCCACGGCCAAAAACTTTTGGCGAGGGCGCCCACATCTGGCAGGGGAGTCAAAACCCATTCGACGACACCCACATACGATCACGACACTCATTATCGATGATAGCACCTATACCTTCAATCGCTAACCTTCTCGTTTGCTAGGTCTAGCGGCAATCGACACTAAAGTGACCGCCTTCGGCAATAAAAACACATTCAAACACCTTAGATGACTATGGCAATGCCAACAGGTATGAAAAATTCTTCTGAGGTATGAAAATTTTGTGTTGGAGTCGACCACATTCGATCAAGGCGTTCATTTTCATCGGGGCGGCAATGTTATGTGGCGAACGCCCTTGCCCCCACCAAAAATGGTCAAACAATTCAATATAAGCGTTGACGGTGCCCACATTCATCCGTGATGCCCATTTTCAGCAGGAGTGATAACATTTGGCGACGACAACCCTGACTGAAAATGGTCACAGATAACAATGTGGTCGTTGTCATTGCATA
This sequence comes from Chamaelirium japonicum, assembly GCA_947650365.1. NCBI lineage: Eukaryota > Viridiplantae > Streptophyta > Magnoliopsida > Liliales > Melanthiaceae > Chamaelirium > Chamaelirium japonicum. The sequence continues at coordinate 20,319,023 of OX393559.1, read as the reverse complement.
ATTCCATTTTTTTCAATTGTGTAAAAAACCTACAACAAAATCCGACAAATTACATTTACCTAAACTCTAGTTTTTTTTCATAATGAACAATATTTTACTAACATTAAACGGAGATTTGATTGTAATTTGACCAAAATCGAACAAATTTTCACGGCAAAATTTTCTTTTTAAAAAATTCCACCGACATTAACCAGAACGTGGTTCAAGAACATCATGAGCTACATGTGCATTCCAGAAAGTCAACTGTAAAACTACATAGCAAAAGCTATGAGGGCTATAGAAGGGCATCAGATTCACCACAGCACTCAAATATGACATTACTAATCTCAAGAACAGAATAACAATATAATATACACAACTGATAAGAATTCACAACAGTCACATCCATTGTCATCTTCCATACACATCCATTGTCATCTTCATCGGTCTTCGACCATACACAGTAACACACATATAGCCCACATATATATGCAAGCTTGTGGCCATCACAATTTTTTACAACCCCCGCAACTTATGCCACCACTGTTCAAAAAAAAAAAATTTCAAGTTTGCAGCAACCCCAACTTTATTGCAGTGAGTGCAACTTGTGCCTCCATCATTCAAAGAAAGAAAAACAATTTGCAGATTTGTGGCCGTCGTAAGATTTTACGGAGGGCGCAACTTATGTCATCATCGTTCAAAAGAAGGAAAAAAAATACAATTTTGTGGCCACCGCAACTTTGTTGCGACGGGCGCAACTAGTGCCAAATGGATTTGAGATTATCATGGAGGTATTGAATGGGGAAGGAAATGAAGTAGCCGTCTTACCTCGACAAGTACAAGAAGCTCATCATCAGAATGAACACTCCGAGATCAGAATGAACACTCCGAGATCAGTGCCCCATGGAGTTTGTTGGATTTCAGGGTTTTAATTTTTTTGCAAAAAGGATCTTAGTTCGTTGAAATCTTTCTTTTCTATAAATAATTTGCTCTTCTTCTCCTCTCCTATATTCTTTGCTCTCAATTGAAGAAAAACCTATCAGCAACAAAATCTTGGGTAGATGATCAACCATTGGGACACGGCTTTGAGGCGGAGAGGAGTGGAGTTGGCAAATCCGCAAGTCAAAATGCTTTATATGGTTGTTCACAGGGGATGGCATGTTGAAAGAAATTGAAATTAAAATTAAGGACAATTTGGTCCTAAGAAATTAAGTGACTAAAAAAAAAAACCTTTTGGAGCGGGCTCAGTTTGGACAATACAACAAAGTTGGTGTCATTTTGGGAAAAACCTCTTTATACAAGAGAGCGGTGAAGGGGAGTTATCAACTGATTGGGCCAAGGCCTGATCATTTTCTTCTTAGGCCCAAAAACCTAATGGGCTGGTTAGACCTCACTCCCCTACTAGCCCAAGGAATGCAAAATAAGGGTCCATTTTTTTGGCGAGTAAATTAGGTTGGACATTGATTTACCTGGGTAATCTCACTTTTTGACACGTTCTTTTGTCCAATGTCCCGAGTAAATAGTTTTTCAAGATTCCTTTTTTTTTTTTGGTTTGGTGGCACATTAAAGTCCCACTAAAATTGGTCGAACATTGATTGCCCACTGAGGACGAGACATCATTTGTCGAGATCTATTTGATCCATCAAAAAATTAGATGGATTTGCCCAACTAAAAAGAATATGAGGCATTTAATTTTCCGAGACATCATTGTTCCTGCCCATGAATATCTCAAGCAAATGAATATTTCATCCCATTTATGCCTCCCAAAAGAACAGATCCTAAATGACCCAAACTACTACTGCTACTAGTATTGAACCCGTGCAATGCATGGGGAAAGAAAAAAGTTAGAATTCTAAATATTATAGTTATCTAAAGATTGACAGATCGATATATATACCTTTGTTATAGTATGTTTCAGTTGTACAACTGTTTTCACATAATGAGTCACATTCGCACACCACTTTTTGTTTTAAATACTTGGGATCTTAAAGTTGCACACATCATTGTCTGTTTTAAATGGGATATGAGAGGCGCATTCATATAAAGGGGCCGGAACAACTCTTCAAAATGCGTACACATGTCATAAGGAATGAGAGAGGGATTCATTCACCATGATCTTCAATGCTATTGCCAACATTGTACCTTCTCGCCCAAATCGTCTACAGAATGGCGAAGCCATATTGGGGAGTTCATAATCCAAACAAATGAATAATTTATTTCTAGAAGGAGGAGAGGACGATAGAGATCACCAAAAGTAATGAACTCATGCGAGGCGCGGACGATCGTGATGCTGCTTGATTGGCTTGCATATCCAACACAAATGTTAAAGACAAAATCATGCATTCAAAGAACATGTTCTTGATGATGTCATTTCCTCTCTTTTTTTCTTACAGGGAATCATACTTGGCACGATATAAAAGGGAAGCCACAACATAGGTGTGGGCACTGAAAATTGCCCACAGATTGAATCCAACCCACACACAATGGCCCGCGAGCAAACCAAGCCCGCACACAACGGCACGACTCAAACTGACCCTAGTGGGCCCATCCTCAAGTGGGACCCACGGGCCCACCATTCGAAGTCAAATAAGGGCCGGGTGGGCCTACCCGAAATTGGGACCCACCAGCCCCCTTTCTCGAAAATCATGCCCTCCCCCTTTTGGGGAGGCGTGGCCGGCCACAAGAGGAAAGAAAAAAAAAAGAGATGAAAAAAAAAGAGAAGAAAAAAAAGAAAAAAAAAAACGCCTCAATGCAGGGGGAGGTGGTGTGGACGTCTACGTAATCGTAGATCTGCGACGATCCCTCAATCCGACGGACAAGATAACATCGTGTCGCTAGGTGTCGAGATTTTCTTGTTGGGCTTATGTATGTTGTCAATGTTGATGCAAATGGATAATAATCACCACAAGCATGTGTCAACGCTCTTGTCGCTCTCCCTAGGGAGGAGAGAGAATGGAACAACATATGGACATTATAGATTCACCAAGTGCCACCTGGAGTGCTAACAATCTATGCAGTTCCTAATGTTTTTCTCAAAATTTTATCACTCTATGTGCATGAGTTTATTTTTTTTGCATGTCCCAAACTTTCATTAGGAGCAAGTCTGCTAAATTGATTGTCTCATGAATTCTTTGACTAAAAGACCAAAAAAAGTAGGCAGAGAGAGAAACAAAGAACGTGATATATTTCACATTGCAGGCAATATATTCTAGAAATATGTGGGTGGGTGGGTGGGTGGGTGTCCGACCTCCTCCAAACATATCTCTTCTTTCAATGGATCTTTTTCTTGTGCTAAGAGCATCACCAAGGGGGTCGCTACAGCAGCTCCTTAGCTGCTGTAGCGAGTGGGACGTCCAATATATGCTTTCCAACGGCCTCTGACCCAGCTTGCTAAACTTTTGCATTTCGAAACAGCTTTATCAGATGCAGCGAGTGACCACCTCTAGCTATCTATACCCCCCCCCCCCCCGTTGTGTTAGCACTCGAAAGCGTCAACCAAAGATCCACAGTCGTTTCATGTTTAATCTCGGCACCTATATCGGATGAGTTTCTACTAGCCAATATTTTTTTTTAAAGATATTGTAGTTGTTACAGTAGCCCAAAGATCCACAGTTGTCTAATGTTTGCAACGTAGTGCGATGCATGAATTTGGGCGGTTGTGATGCATCGAACCACATAAATTTTTTGGAGTTATTAAGTTGCTACAGGAACTCCAAAATTTATCTAGTAGTGAAAACTCACCGACTAGAGATGCATTACAAGATAAACATCGGTCAACCGTCGGTGGACTCTTGGATCTTGTTATTTCATGGAAAGGAGATAGGCTTTGTACTTTTGTAATAGAGGGAGTGGATTAGGGAGTCCGTTGGAGTGCTCTTCACAATCCACTCCCTACTTTGCCTATGTGGCTTCTGAAATGGTTCTAAAATAGGGATGACATTATGAGTCCGTTAGTTAGAACATCTTCAACGATCTCCTTATTTCTTTCCTACTATTTGGGGAGAGATGGCCCTCCCTAAATAGTAGGGAGCTACTTTTTGGGTGCACCTCCAAAAAATCTCGATCTATCATTTCTCTACTTTTTGGATTTCGTTCAAATTATGCTTGGCCTATCGTGTGCATTTTATTCAAATCATGTCGAGCCTACTGTGTGCAATGATTTCATTTTGCCACATGTAGCAAGCGGGATGACGAGCTCCTGGAGTGCTTGTTTTCCCCTCCCACTTGCTACAATGGTGAGGGACAACTGGATGGCAAGTTGCTACAGGTGGTCTAAGGACCCATACGATCGGACTGTGAAGCACCTGTGGCTTGGTTGGGTGAGCGTGGGAAAGCCGAGTAAATGGGAAATGATCCGAGAACTTGTGTTTCACATAGAACTTGTTTTTCACATAGGGGTGCACACGGTTTGGTTCGGTCATGTTCCGGAATGAACCAGGAACCAAACTGGTCCCAATGATTCTCAAAAATTTGGAATCAAATTCGGACCGTGGGAGCATGGAACCGGACCGAACCAAATCATACAAAATCGGTTCGGTTAGGTTCTATATGCTCTAAAATTTGCATCATTGAAAGGCAAGCATCATTGAAATTGATACTAACTCATGGTTGTACCACCATCCAAAGCTATTTTTTAATCATAATTGTGCCATCATCTCAAAGGACCAATGTAAAATGGAGCACAGCACTGTCAAAGAACCCATGATTAACCAAACAACACATTCATCACGTATTTACCAAAAAGTTGATTCAAAGAATTCATGCTTAACCCATAAACAGAGTATAACATCACTTCTCTTTTATGAAGAACAAGAAAGAATTGATCCAATTGATAGAGCATAGTCAATCAATAGAATATTATAAAATCAGTGAAGATCGAAGGAAAAACAAAAGGAAAAAATTACTGAACACGATCATAGAACCCAAAAACATGTATTCAAAGTTTAGAAACAAAATCATGAGGAGCCCAAATCAAAGATGATTGAAAAAATCGAAGAGAAATCACAACTTAGGGGTTTTATTTGTTGAAATACTGTGTAGAAAAAGGTAGATCGTCGGTGCGCCGTTGGAGGAGGGATCTCAGCATTCAACACGGGATCGGCTCACCTGAGGGGTAAGACGATAAAAGTGGGACTTCAAGGTCTGAAACCCTAACTCCGCCTCTGCTGCCGTCGAGATCTCTCCGGCCTCGCAAGATTTTAGAGAATGAAGAATGGATCACATTTGAGGGTTGGAGAATCCGGACCCATAAACTATGCATATACAGTAACGGTTCGATTCGGATAACCGGCATCCTGAACCAGAAACTAGACCAATCCCTAAGATTCGGCATTTTGGGAACCAATTCTGTACGAAACCGAACCAAACGGTTCGGTTCTACGGAACCCTGACCCTGCCTCTGATGATTAAACATATTAGGAAAGTTAAAAGAAAGATCCTTGGAATGGAGATTTAAGATTAGCTTGATCTCAGTCAAGAACATAGTAAGAACATGCATGCTGATCAAGAGTCCAGAAACAAAACAGTTTTGTTTCTTTTAAGGACAACAGACTGAAACAGAAACAGAGCAAAACAAGGGGGGAATATCCAAAACAACCCAGGTTGGCGTGGAGTGCATCGCCTAGTTCTTCCCCTGCGGCTGCCCCTTCTTCCTCCACAGATCGCCGAACATTCGAATCCCGCCCCCCTTCCTCTTCCCGCCGCCGACCGGTCCCTCCTCATCCATCTCCTCCCCGGCCATCACCGGCGACCACCCGGCGCCGTACCCGCCAAGGTGCTTGTCCATGGAGCCACACCGCTCCGCCACCCTCCTCCCGCTCGCCTCTGTCCCCATCCCCTCCCCGGAGGCGAGCACGGCCGCCGCCGCCTCGGCCGCCTTCCTCCACTGCTCCGACTGGACCTTCAGCCTCTTCATCTCCGCCTCCAGCGCCGCCCTGGCTGCCTCCGCCGCCCCCAGCTGCTCCCCCAGCACCCCCGCCTGGGCCTTGCCCTCCCTCAGCTCATCCTGCACGCTCCGCAGCTTCACCCCCAGCTCCTCCTCTTTGGCGCGAGCGGCTACGGCGTCCGCCGCCGCCTCCGCGGCCTGCTTCTTGAGGCTCTCGTTCTCCGCGGATTGCAACTCCAGCTCCTCCTCCTTCACTGCCAGCTTGGCTCTGAGCTCGGATATCTCCGGATCCTCGGGGAATTCGGCCGGCTCGCCCCTCGCTTCCTCTTGCGGCTGCTCCTTCGTCCCGTTCGTTCCATCCACCTGGATCATCGTCCAATCCTCCTCCTCTGCCTTCTCTACCACCCCACCCTCCCCATTGTCGTCCTCATTTCCTTCTTGAGTTTTTGCTGGGATCATGGCGGGCGGAACTACTTCGAAGACGTCAGTCGCCGGAGGCTCTGCTGGAGACGGCACGAGTTCCGGCAGGCCATGCTCGAGGGGGTGATCGGCCTTCTCTTGCGGATCTTGATGTTGGGTTTCTGGTTCTTCCGACGGGGGGCGGTTCTCTTCATCCGGGTCCGAGAGGGAGGGGGCGGCGACACCGCCGCTCTGCTTCTCGGCCTCCTCCAGCTCCCGCCGGGCGGCCTCGGCGGATGCCAGCTGCTCCTTCACCGTCTTGAGCTCCTCCTGCATCTGGCCCAGCTTGGCCTCCAGATCGGCCACCCGGGTAGCACCCCGTTTCTTCTGGAGAATCAAAGACATGATGGGGGTCGGAAAACCGAACGGGTAGCGAATCGACGGGGGTGCGGCGGGCTTTACCTCGGGAAGCGGACCGCCGCGCGGGGAGCGGTGGTCGTCCGGCTTGGGGCTGCTGCGGTCGGCGCTCGGGCGGTGGAGGCTGTTGGCCTCGGAGGCGGCGGTGGTCCTCAGGTGGAGTGGGACTCGAGGGGACTGCCGCTGGTTCATCTCCGATCCTCTGTCTCTCACCAGAATTTGTCAACAATAATCCCCACCCCCCTCCAAATAAAAACCCATAACCTTCGATGAATGCGAGGTCTGAGTACATACCTCGACCGCGGCATTTGATCGATCTACAGCTCCGATTCTCTTCGGAAGCTCTGAAGAGTCGCCGGCGGGCTGCGCTTGATCACAAACTTTTTGGGTGATGAGAGAGAAAAGGAAGGGGCACGAGCATCAGCCGATTCAGACCAAAGAACTCTCTACCGAAGCAGGGCACGTATAATAGCCCAGGGACCAAGGGGTCAGAAGTAACCGTTAGGCGGGTTAATAGTAAAATATATTCGAAATTTTGAACACCAACGAATACGTGTCCTCCTACCGCTTCATTACCTCCTCTTTAATGTTTTTTTTTTTTTTTGGTTAGTTAATGTAGGATATCTTGATGCCCACCACCCACATGGCCTCTCTCTCTCTCTCTCTCTCTCTCTCTCTCTCTCTCTCTCTCTCTCTCTCTCTAAAACAGAACATCTTTTGGCTTTACGTCCAATAAGATAATGATTAATTCCTACTAGATGGATGCTGGAGATTTCTGCTTCTACTATACGGGATTACGGTACGTTGTATCAAAGACGGTTAGTTATATTGGCTAATGATTTTTGGGAGACTTAGCATTAAGCCCTTTTTGTAGCTGTTATATTAGCTAAAGGACAAATAATATTTCATTATTGCACCAAGTTCTTTTCAAATATTACATGCTACAACAAGTCCTTCTTTCTTATTTAACCCCTCACGTGCTCCCAAATGAGTATCTATTCATCTCCAGTAAGAGTATCCATTTGTTAAGTGATACTGTGCATGTAGCATTTGCTACAGTGATTTCACTGAAGCTGCTACAATGAAATTACTATAGCAAGAGTATTAATTAATTAGGTAAGGGTATCAATTTAACGAATTATCTATTACAGTGATTTCAATGTAACTACTATAATGATCTCGATCACTGTATTAAAAGTATCAATTAGCTGAATGGATACTCTTACTATAATGAATCACTATAACAACCGCAACATTCACAGTGTCACTCGGCGATTAGATACTCTTGTTGATTATGAATGGATACGTTTTTTCTAGAGACGAATATATTAGGGCTGGCAATTTCGGACCCGACACGAAGTTAGCAGGTCTGGGTCAGGGCTAAATGGGTTCGGGTCGTAAACGGGTCGACACGATAGACCCGTTTAATAAACGGGTCGGGTCGGGTTTAGGGTCTGGACACGGTAGACCCGGAAAGACCCGTTTAGTACTCAACGGGTCGTGTCGGGTCGGGTCTACCCGCAATCCGATACTATAATATATAATACCAGCGGGTCTTTCGAGTCAGGTCGGGTCGAGTCGGATTGGGTCGGATTGGGTCAATTGAATAGTCCCGGGTGATAAACGAATTTTACCGGGTCTTATTGGGTCTACCCGTTTATTAGCGGGTCGGGTACGGGTTTACGATCTAGACACAATTAGTTAAACGGGTCTGGATCTGGGTCTGGGGTTTTTGGACACGAACCCGACTAGACACGACACGAACCCAACACGACCCGACCCATTGCCACCCCCAGAATATATACTCTTGCTACAGTGTTTTCGCTGTAGTAGCTCTATTGAAATCATTGTAGCAACCATTACATGTATAGTGTTAATCAGCGAATGGATACTTATGTCAAAGACGAATTGATACTTTTATTTAAAACAAATGGATACTCTTACTAGAGGGGCGGTTTTATAATTTAAAAGATGAAAAAACATAATACTTTCGAGTAGGGACTTGTTGTACAAACGTGAGATTCGAGAGGGACTTTAGCTAATATCCTAAGAAGCTGAACCCTTTAGCTTAAATAAAGACCTGTGGAGGGATTTAAAACCAATTAACCCATGATGTTTTAGATTTTGTTTCTTATTCTACAATTTTTAGTTACACTAAACCCTTATAGTTAATAGATTATATTTTGCCCGCTTCAAGTTAGCTTTGATTAGATTGAAGGGTACACTTTGGCCCCTTGAAGTTTAGCTCAAACACTTAACCCTTCTTAGTTTATTTTATTCCAAATCGCTCCCTAAAGTTTGAAATGTTAGCACAATTAATACCCCTTTTGTCAACTACTTAATTCCCTTATTTGGTAATCTTATCCAATCAAAACTGAATCGAAGAAGGGCAAAATGAAGTTTTTTAACTATAGTGGGTTTAGGTGTTTTTGAGCTAAACGTTCAGTGGGGCAAATTATAATTTACCAAAAGAGAAAATTTAGTAGTTGACAAAGGAGTAATGTGCTAACATTTAAAACTCTAGGGACCGGTATGGAACAAAATGAATTACTGAAAAGTCAGTGATTTCGGGCTAAACTTCAGAGGGGTAAAGCGTAATTTTAGCCGTAAAACATTTACTGAAATGGTATACCTGAAGGCTGAAGCGATCTAAAAGCACACATCAATAGATCTGAGCGCAAGAACTCCTCTTCGGCCCGCCGGTCCCCTTCAGCTATAAACTCAGAATCTCCAAAACTATAGAGAGAGAGAGAGAGAGAGAGAGAGAGAGAGAGAGAGAGAGAGAGAGAGAGAGAGAGAGAGAGAGGATTTCAAAATCAGTGTAATGAAGTGAGCATGAGCGGTCTGATGTGAGGAAATTTTTCAGCACATCCTGCGTACCATACGACGGAAGGGCCCACTGCGATTCAGGTACGTAGGGGACCCTAGCACATTGTGGTAGTGGCACCCAGCACTCAGCGGGGTGACAGCCTCTAGGGGCAGTGGGCCCCGGGGTTGTATGGCGCAACGGTTGCGCTGAAATTTTTCCCAGCGGTCTGATAACAGAGAGAGAGAGAGAGCGCGCGCGCGGTGGACTCCAGATTTGCGTGTCAGTATACGAACGCACGAGTAAGTGGGTGAGGATTGCTGCTTCGTTACAAACAGGGAATATGGAGTTGTTGTAGTGGTAGCCGTCTATCTTAGTCTTCTATCGAGCTTTGACATGCATTTAACGGTTGAGATTAAGTATGAGTGAAGTGGTTTGTTCCCGACGGAACAGCTAATCCCGCGCCTCTGGACTGAAAGCGGCTTTGAACGGGTCGTTGGAATCCGGGGAAAAGAGGGACAGACAAGCGCAAAGATCTAAAAGAAGAAAAAAAAAACGAGAAACCCGCCCTCCTCGCTATCTCACTCCCAAAAGCGAGCCGTCTTTACTCTTTATCGTCGCCTCACACGGTCTCATCACCTTTTCGATACGGACACGAGCCCGTAACCCGTAGCCGACCACGCTGGCCAGCACTAGGCTAAATCTCAACAAGGATTGGACGGTCATGATGATCGTACGCCTCACCCAACTACCAACTCCAATTATTTGACAAGAGAAATACAGGGGGGGGGGGGGGGGGGACCGTTGGAGCAAATGCGTATCTACTACTTTGAAAATTGGTTAAATTATACTTTGCCCCCCTGAAGTTTAGATCAAAAACACTTAAACCCCTATAATTGAAATTAGGGTTGGCAATGGGTCGGGTCGGGTCGGGTTGAGACATAGGTATAAGGGCAAAACTCCCAACCCCAACCCGACCTGTTTAATGAACGGGTCAAAAACTTAAACCCAAACATGACCCGTTTAACCTGTTTAATAAATGGGTCGGATCCGATCGGATTGACTCGATAGAACCCATATAAAACGCTCGTGCTTGATATAGTTGGGTAGGGATGGCAACGGTGCGGTTTTGGGGAAAACCAAAACCGCACCGCAACACCGAAACAGTAAATCGAAATCGTACCGCACCGTGACGGTTTTATATTTTAGCAAACCAAAACCGCACCATGCGGTGTGATTTTTCGTGGTTCTGGGTTTTAAACCGCACCGATGCCATCCCTATGGTTGGGTCGGGTCGGGTTGGATTGGGCTTGATCGGGTTAGGACCGGTTAGAGAGGGTCGGGTCGGGTTGACATGACCCATTTGGTAAACAGGTCAAGTCAAGTCAATCAGGTTATAAGTAAAAATCCAAACCCGACCCGTTTAATAAGCGGGTCAGTCAAGTTGACCCGTCATGACCCGAACCCATTTAGGTCAAACCCGAACCCGCTAACTACTTGTCGGGTTGGTGGGTCGGGCAAACGATTGCCACCCCTAGTTAACATTTCAAACTTTAGAGAGCGATTTGGAACAAAACAAAATACAGGGAGGTAAAATGTTTTTGAGCTAAATTACAGGGGGCAAAGTGTAATTTACCATTGAAAATTTTGAATCTTTTCACGGGTGTGTATTTACTATTTGGGTAACTGCCCTCAGTAAGAGGGCACACTGCGGCTAGGATACGGCGAGCTAAGTCAGCAAGTGGCACCGATCGTTCTAAACGGCCCATGTGAACAGTGCATAATATGTTCCTAATTGCTGCACCGACACCATAATCTAATGGGAGTCTTCAAAAAGATTATACATTTAACGGTTGATATATATAGTGCATGTAGCGATTACTACAGTAATTTTACTATAATAGCTACACTGAAATAATTGTGACAATCCGACAAATGTACACTATTTTCTGAAGACGAATGTATACTGTCGGGGCCAAAAATTTCAAGGATGAGGTCCCATGAGTTTTTCATTTAGCTCGCATTACAAGACGTATGATATCAAAGACAAGAATGCAAACACAAGCATTTACGTGGAAAAACCCTTCCGATGCGGGAGGAAAAAAAAACCACAGGCGAAACGAACAAATCCACTATAATATCGAACCGGTTATATCTATACAAATGTCGGTCTCTCGGTCTCTCAAATGAAGATAGGGTTTAGAACATATTGAGCCGTGTTGGTCGATGACGTAGGACCGACTATTGTAGGGCGGATCCATGACAGCTGGCCGAGGTGCCCTTTGATCCGAGCTCGCTCGCGGGTCCACATACACATTATACAAAATATTACAATTGCATTTACCGGGCTAGCCCGCTCACACGCCGAAAACTCGTATAGACACGAGACCGCTTACACACACTCACACGCGCACACCGCCGATCTCCGAGCTCATGGTGGTCTAGGTCACCAAGACCTCCATCTTCACAGTCGCCACGAAGCTCTGTAGTGGCCGTCACTGTCGCCATCGCCACTAAAGAAAAGAGGGGGGGTGCCGCCTGCCGGCCATAACAGAGAAGGAGGAGGCTGCTGCTTAGTGCATGGAGAGATTGCCGGAAGTGCTGTCGGCGATTCATGCAAGGGGGAAGGATTCGGGCACGGGGTTGCAGGAGCTCGGGGTGGAGGAGGCCAGACCGGGCCTATTGGGTAGCCGGGCTTGTTGGAGGTTAGCTGCCGGTGGGGTCATAGCCGGCGGACACGGGGAGGAGGAGTTGGGTGTGCTGCCAGCACAGTGGCGCACGGGTAGGAGGTGGCTGTCGAAGCCCGAGGAGGTCGTCGACGGCGTCCAGCGAGTGCGGTCGGGGTCGGATCGGGGCGACGATCGCCGGACATCGGTGATCTGACGGCCTGATGGCGTCGGTCGGCATGGAGGGACAGTCGTGGTGTGCCGGTGACGAGGCAAGGATGATCGGGAGCTCGGCCGTCAAGGAGGGAGGCCGGAGGGACCTCGCCTCACTTAACCCGAACCGACCTGTTTAATGAACGGGTCAAAAACTTAACACAAACCCGACCCGTTTAACCTGTTTAATAAATGGGTCGGGTCGGGTTGGCTTGATAGAACCCATATAAAACGCCCATGCTTGATATGATTGGGTCGGGTTTAATCAGGTTAGGTTGGGTTGGGTTTGATCGGGTTAGGTCGGGTTAGATAGGGTCGGGTCGGGTTGTCATGACTCATTTGGTAAACTAGTCAAATCAGGTCAATCGGGTTATAAGTACAAATCCAAACCCGACCCGTTTAATAAGCGGGCCAGTCAAGTTAACCCGTCATGACCCGAACCCATTTATGTCAAACCCGAACCCGCTAACTTCTGGTCGGGTTGGTAGGTCGGGTAAAGGATTGCCACCCCTAGCTAACATTTCAAACTTTAGGGAGCCAGTTGGATCGAAAAAATCTAAGGGGGGTTAAATGTTTTTGAGCTAAACTACAGGGGGCAAAGTATAATTTACCCTTGAAAATTTGAATTTTTTCACGGGGGTGTATTTAATTTTTAGGTAACTGCCCTCAGTAAGAGGGCACACTGCGGCTAGGATCCGGCGAGCTAACTCAGCAAGTGGCACCCGATCGTTCTAAACGCAAAAAGAGAGGCCCATGTGAACAGTGCATAATATATATGATCCTAATTGTAGAACCGACCCCATAATCTAATGGGAGTCTTCAGAAAGAGTATATATTTATCGGTTGATATATATAGTGCATGTAGCGGTTGCTACAGTGATTTTCACTGTAATAGCTACAATGAAATAATGGTAGCAACCCGATAAATAATGGCCTCTACCATCATGATCACCTCGCACACGTTCAGTTCGCACGTGAGGTGCTATCTTTGAAGAACCAAGGAATACTTGCAAAGATTCAACCATCTCAGAGACCGAGCCCGTACCTGGATAACTCGCACGCGACTCCCTTAGATATCAGACCGCACGCGATTGGCTCACCTGCGGTCCGCTCTACGGGTCAATCTGCACACGGATAGCTCGCACGCAGCTCGAATAAAGAATAAATCGCACGCGATCAGCTCGCATGCAGCTCGAATAGAGAACAGCTCGCCCGCGATCAGCTCGCACGCAGCTCAAATAGAGAACAACTAGTCCACGATTAGCTCGCACGCAGCTCGAATAGAGAACAGCTCGCACGCGATCAGCTCGCACGCAGCTTGAATTGAGAACAGCTTGCACACAGCTCGAATAGAGAACAGCTCGCCCATGAACAACTTGAATGCAGCTCGATAGACAATAGCTCGTACACAATCAGCTCGCACACAGCTTGAATAGAGAACAGCTTGCCCGCGAGGTGCCATCCTTGGGGAATCAAAGAACATTTGAGAAGATTCAGCACCCTTCGCCTAGTGCCCATGCGTGATCAGCTTGCACACGCCCAAGATCTACCGATGTCAGCACCCCCGGGGAGCTACGTAGAGGTTTGTAGGCCAAGTTCGTTTCGGACGAGCCAGGCCGTCAATTTACAGCCGCCTCCTCTAGAGCCTTCCCGAACATCCACCTGACACGAACAAGACCGGAGCAGTCCCCCTGAGCCGTCACCTGGCGAGTTAGGCGACAAAAACTATTGAAGAGTCCACATGGGTAGCATGGGAAGGTGCTGGAATAGACAATGACGTGTTAGCCTCCTATGGTCTGCAGAAAAGCTATAAAGGTACACCCCCGGGCTCCAGAGTACATGTTCGAAATTCTGCAACCGGCCCCCTCTGTTTGTTTCACAACCTCATTGTTCGAATTTTCACTGACTTGAGCGTCGGAGGGTATGCGCTCCTCACGGAGTCAGTCGTTCACGTGATTTCCTTGTCTTGCAGGTCGAGCGACTTCAACGACAAAATTTTTCCACCGACATTTAGCACCGTCTGTGGGATCATTTAGCTGCTACAAGGACTTTGATAACCTTGATGAACCCATGCATGGTACCAAGAACCAGAGTTAGAACAATGCATTTTTGGTGGAGTGCACAAATTAACTTTTGTTGCTAGGGTTGAGTGGAGCGTAGACTCTCCATGTATCGCAGGGGACATAACTACCTCTAGTTGGCCCGTTGGCTCTTGCCTGAGTAGTTCATGCGCGGCTTTGGGCCCGTCGTAGGCCGTTGAGCCTTCGTTTTGTTTTCTGGCCAGTGGGCTCCTGTCTGTTAGTTCACCCGTGGGCGTTGCCATTGGTGGCTTTCCCATAGCTCCCGTTTTATTCGCTAGCCAGTGGGCTCCTGTCTGTTAGTTTACCTGTGAGCGTCGCCGCCTTTGGCTCGCCCGTGAGCTCCCGTCCGACAGCTCACCTTTGGACAACGCTTCTCGTTTGCCATTGGGCCCCAGTTTGCCAACTCTCCCTAGGGCTTTAGAACCCTAGCTCGCCCTTGGGCTCCAGATCCCCAGTTCGATGGAAGGTAGTGGACAGGTGAATGACATCAACCAACGGCTTTGACGCACGCGATCGGCTCATCCACGATGAATCCACACGAGGTCGGATCGCCCACGATAAATCCGCACATGGTCAGTTTTCCCGCGATGAATCAGACGCAGTCACCTCGCCTACGGTGAATCCGCACACGGTCAGCTTGCCCGTAATGAATCTGCACGCGATCAACTCGCGCTGTGATGAATCTACAAACAGTCAGCTCGCCCACGATGAGTCTGCACGCGATGAATCTGCACATGGTCAGCTCGCCTGCGATAAGTTCGCACACGATCAGCTCGCCCGAGATGAATCCGCATGCGGTCAGCTCGCCCGCGATGAGTCCGCATGCGATCAGCTCACCCACGATGAGTCTGCACGCGATCAGCTCGCTCGTGATAAACCCGCATACGATTAGCTTGCCCGCGGAAGAAATCATCTTCTACTTACAGTAGCCCCCGCAGTAAGGTGCTAACAGGCCGATAGGTGTCAGCACCCCCATGGAACTACGTGGACGTTAGTAGGCCAAGTTTGTAGATGGGAGTCGGTTCGGGTCTCCTCTGATTAGAGTCTTCCAAAGCATCCACCTGTCTCGAACAGGACAGGTGCATCCCCTCTGACGACCTCAGATCGCTACCTGGCTAGAAAGGCAACAAGCTCCATTAAGAACCCGATGCAGACTCCTCACAAGCGGAAAGCCGGCAAGTGGGGAGAGCGATGATCCACAAAGTCTCTTGGCTTTCTTGAAAGTAGACGAGCTACACAACACCGCTCGCGGAAAGCTCACACTCAGAAGATCAAGTGCACTACACCTACAGCCTGATTGCAGCCAGCTCGCAAATCATCTGCCACCTGCAGCCTGATCGCAGCCAGCTCGCAGATCGTCTGCCACCTATAACCTGATCGCAGCCAGTTCACAAATCGTCTGCCACCTGCAGCCTGATCGCAGCCAGCTTACAGATCGTCTGCCACCTACAACCTGATCGCAGCCAGCTCGTAGATCGCTAGCAACTTGCAATCGGCTCGCAGATCGTATAAGCGCCCGTGGTAAGTTCACACACAAAAGGTCCAGATACTTTGACTCGTGACGTTGGGATTAACGGTACGATAGTACAAATCCATAGTCCACCGTTGAGCGGACGGTAAACCACACCGGGGTTCTCAGTGGCCGTTTCGAACGACCTTGAGATCGCCGGGGTAGTCCGCTGTTATGTGGACTCTAAGCCAGACCGGGGTTTGTCGAGCTCGCTGGTTGCGATATGAAGATCCCCGGGGTGCTCTTGGAAACCCAGCCAGGTAACCAAAAAACCATTGGTAATCCTCGAAGCTTGACAAGTTGGTGAGACACTAACATTGAAGGCTAGGGGCAAGGCCACTATCCGCTGTCATGCGAATGCGATAAGCAAAACCGGGGTTCTGAGGATCCTTAATCGGACAGGGGGTAGCTAGCTTTTAATTTTTTTATCGCTCGTTGACTTCCACACTTTGGCCCTTACGCTTTGTTTTAATTATGTTATCTATTGATTTGTATTTTCGTTGAGCTATAGGGCCCCACTATTTCGCACATGTCGAATTTTCATGCATATCGATCTTTTTTGCGATATCGTTTGTTTTTTTATCCATTTAGTTACCTCGTTCGGGGTATAGTCCTCAGATCGTCGGGGAAACTCCACACGCGGCCTGATGTCACATAGCTTAGCTCGATTGAGCGACCTGGTGATATCACGGGAAGACGCAACAGAGACACCCTATGCAGTCTGGTGTCACACAGCTTAGCTTATTGAGTGACCTGGTGACATCACGGGGCAAACATGATGGAGACACCTTACGCGACCTGATGCCATGCAGGTTAGCTCATTGAGCGATTTGGTGATATCACGGGCAGACATAACGGAGACACCATACACAATTTGATGACACACAGTTTAACTTGTTGAGCAACCTAGTGACATCACGGGCAGACATGACGGAGATACCTTACGCGGCTTGATGCCACATAATTTTGCTCGTTGAGCGACTTGGTGACACCACGGACAGACGCAATGGAGATACCCTACGCGGCCTGATACCACGGAGCTTAGCTCGTTGAATGATTTGGTGACATCACGAGCAGACGCGATGGAGACACTTTACGTAGCCTGATGCCACATAGGTTAACTCGTTGAGCGATCTAGTGGCATCATGGGCAGACGCGACGGAGACATTTTATGCAACCTGATGACACACAGCTTAGCTCGTTGAGCAACCTAGTGACATCATGGGCAGACGCTGCTTGATGCCACGTAGTTTTGCTCGTTGAGCGACCTGGTGACATCACGGGATGCGGCGGAGACACCTTACGTTGCCTGGTGCCACGCAGTTTTATTCGTTGAGCGACCTGGTGACATCACGGGCAGACATGATAAAGATACCTTACTCGGCCTGTTGCCACGTAGTTTTGCTTGTTGAATGACCTGGTAACATTATGGGCAGACGCGACAGAGACACCATTCACGGCCTGGTGCTATGCAGTTTTGCTCTTTGAGCAATGACATCACGGGCAGACAAAGGTAGAGAAACTTTACGATGCCTTGTGCCACGCAGTTTTGCTCATTGAGCAACCTGGTGATATCACAGACAGACACGACAGAGATACCTTACGCGGCCTGATACCACACAGTTTTGCTCGTTGAGCGACCTAGTGACATCATGGGCAGATGCAGTAGAGACACCTTACGCGACTTGGTGCCATACAGTTTTGCTCGTTGAGCGATCTGGTGACATCACGGGCAGACGTGGTAGAGATACCTTATGCGGCCTGGTGCCATGCAGTTTTGCTTGTTGAGCGACCTGGTGACATCATGGGCATACACAATAGAGATACTTTACATGACCTGGTGCCATATAGTTTTGCTCATTGAGCGTTTTGGTAACATCACAGGCAGACATGGCGGAGACACCTTACGCGATCTGGAGCCACACAGTTTTGCTCGTTGAGCGACCTGGTGACATCACGAGCAAATGCGACAGAGATAATTTATGCGGCCTGATGACACGCAGTTTAGCTCGTAGAGCAACCTGGTGACATCAAGGGCAGACGCGACGGAGATACCTTACGCGGTCTGATGCCAGGCAGTTTTGCTCATTGAGCAACCTGGTGACATCACGGGCAGATGCGGCGGAGACACCTTACGCGGCCTGGTGTCATGCAGTTTTGCTCGTTGAGCGATCTGGTGATATCGCGGGCAGACGTGGCGGAGACACCTTACGCAGTTTGATGCCACGAAGTTTTGCTCGTTGAGCAACCTGGTGACATCACGGGCAGACGCGACGGAGACACCTTACGCGGTCTGGTGCCACGCAATTTTGCTCGTTGAATGACCTGGTGCCATCATGGGGCAACATAGATACTTTACGCGGCCTGATAACACGCAGTTGAGCTCGTTGAGCAACCTGGTGACATCACTGGCAGACACGACAGAGATACCTTACGCGGCCTGATGCCACACAGTTTTGCTCGTTGAGCGACCTGGTGATATCACGGGCAGACGTAATGAAGATACCTTACGCGACCTGGTGGCACACAGTTTTGCTCGTTGATCAATCTGGTGACAACACGGGTAGACACGGAATAGTTACTTTACACGGCCTGGTATCACATAGTTTTGCTCATTGAAAAACCTGGTAACATCATGAGCAGACACGACAGAGATACTTTACGCGACCTGATACCACGTAGTTTTGCTCGTTGAGCAATCTAGTGACATCACGGACAGACACGGTGGAGACACCTTACGTGACATGATGCCACACAGTTTTTCTCGTTGAGCGACCTGGTGACATCACGGACAGACGCAATGGAGATACTTTACTCGACCTGATGACACGCAGCTTAGCTCGTTGAGCAACTTGGTGACATCATGGGCATACACGGTGGAGATACCTTACGTGGCCTGATGCCATGCAGTTTTGCTCGTTGAGTGACTTGGTGATATCACGGGCAGACACGACAGAGACACCTTACGCGGCTTGGTGCCACGCAGTTTTACTCGTTGAGCGATCTGGTGACATCACGGGCAAACACGGCAGAGATACTTTACGCGACTTGGTGCCATGCAGCTCGTTGAGTAACCCGGTGACATCACTGGTAGACGCGACATAAATACTTTACATGGCCAGATGTCACACCATAAAGCCGACTTCACAGAATAGAATGCAGTTTAGCTGGAACTGGTTAGTAGGCAGAAGGATTGAACTGGTCTACACGGACAATCGCGCTGGGCTCCTGAGCGGGCAGAGCTTTACTCAACCGCCCCCATAGGAGGGGGTAATGATGGTGTCAAAATTGTCACCAGCTCATTGTCCACGTGGCAGTAACAGGAGGCAACACATGGAGACATCAGGGTCCCCCTGGGGTTTGCCCTCACTGTTGGGTGCACCCTAGGCGACCCCGGGTGACCAAAGAAGAAGCCCCCCCTTTTATGATGAGCTCGATATTCAAAGTCAATCCCGTTTTTTGGGTAAGTAGCATTATGATCAAAATAGGTCTTAGAGCTCAAAGAACATTCTCAATGAAGCTGGCCTCTGTGGGTGCAAAATTTGGCTAACGCCCAACGGTGGGACCAAGATTTTTTCGACTGTTGGATCACCGGCCAGATAGTCGGAGTTTTAAAAGTCCTTGCTCTCAAGAGTACGTGGTGTCTTCCAACCTAATTGCTAGGTAAGAGGAAGGAAGGAGGCTAGGGCTCCCAGTGCACTGCTTGCTTCACCATTGAAGCTAGCTGGTAAACAGCGTGGGGGCCACTGAGCTGCATGCATGTGAGGTTAGCTCAAACCCTGTTAAGTTCCAACACCGACAGCGCATGTGATCCCCCCCCCCCCCCCCCCCCCCCCCCCCCCCCGTACTATTAATAACCGAGCTGTTGGCTCTCCAACTGCTTTCAATGTTGACTGATCATGCATGCTTCGGTGCAGCCAACGCATAGATGAGAGAGAATGATTTGATGACCGCTAACAATGACCGACCAGTGGCATTGCGCCACATACACCACATAAGGATAAGGAGGTAATTTGGATCCAAGTAGTGCTGCAACTTGGGTCGGGTTGGGTCGGGTATTTTGACAAAACGGGTTGGTTCGGTTCCAACTTTGGTAGGGTTGGGGTCGGATAGACCCGACCCAACCCAAGAACCGAACTCATATATTAGACCACATATATATATGTCATGGGTTGGACTTTTGGGCTACATGACACTAGCACCTGAGTAGACATTAGTTGTTTGTTAACGTTGAACCAACTATCAAGAGAACTCAACGGGTGGCTAAAGCCTAAAGCCCAACGTGGACCTCCGGCTTGCTTGTCAATAATCGGTGGCCATTATTTTTTTAGACCAATTACCAACCCGAGAACTGACCCGAACCATCCCTACCTTAGTATGGGTTGGGTTGGTTCAGGTCTATACCCAAGTCGGGTTGGTTCGGGTTTCAATATGGTAAACCCGAACTAGTTTGGTTCGGTTCCGGATTGGTTCAAACCCGACCCGAGTTGCACCCCTAGCTCGTACAATTCCCCATCGACAATCTAAAAAATAAACCAAGCCCAAGAAGACTCTTGGACCCTACCACCACTTTTTGGGTCCGGTTTGTCTTTTAGATGAGAAATATATGCTATTCAGCTCGAAGGTTTTTCGATTCCCTTCGGTACGACTGATATGGCAGCAGACAACTGGTGGATGAATTTCACTAGCGGTATTTAAATGTTTAACACCCCCAGTTCTACATTGCCACGTCGGTCGTATCGAGCAAAATCAAAAATACGTACCCTCGGGCTGAATAGCATTTCTCTTTTTATTATTGATGGAGATTGTACGAGTATCATTACTTTTTGAACCCCATTGAAAATAATCTCCTTCGTACTTGCCCTTATGTGGTGTATGTGAGGCAATTCCACCATTGGGTCATAGTTAGGGGTCATCAATTTTTTTTTTCTCAAGATGACGAATCTTAATTTATGAGTTTAGATCTCCTCCAGTTAGTCGGCTTAGATCGGTGGGCCCAATGCATATCACAGCCGCACAATAGCTTACGATCCAAGAGCGGTGTGGCTGTGATGCACGCCAGGCCCACCAACCGGCCGACCAACTGGAGGAGAACTGAACTCTTCATCGGAAGTGGGGCCAAGTTGCACTGCTTCTGGTCCCAATTCGGGTTCCAGAACAACTGGATGCCACATCAGCATGGAAAGGTAGTTGCCGTTTGAGAGGAGAAAGCTTGAGATAGCTCTCGCTATCATGATTAGCGAGTCGATTGCCGAAAGTACATGTATCATCTAAGATGTCCCGGGAGTTATTCCGCCGGTGTGTGAGGTTGGGGGCCGCTGGTGGAAAGGTGATGGTGTCCCTAGAGTTAGGGTATGTCTGTTCGCCTGGTTGGTATATGGTTGTTTTCGTTGGATGACGGTTTCTGATGTTTTTACCGTCGACGAGCGGTGGTTTCATGCTTGCGTCGGACTATGGCGCCTCCTGGAGATCCGGTAACCTCCCCTTTGCAATAAAAAATAAAAAAAAAGTCCCAAGTTTGCGTACCATCCTTTTGCCTTTGCAATGCTTTCTTTGATGGCCTAAGGCAATAGTAGGATCGTATCGTCATCCAGATCGATGAGGTGAGGTGAGGTGAGGTGAGATGAGATAAGGTGATACATAATTTATCATCATAACGTCTCCCCAGTCATTTGGATCGATCGATAAGGTGGCAAGTCTTGTTCCCGAATTGGCTAGCTATAGTATCTATTGTTTATAGGATGTGCTATAATATATAATTACTAGTAATGCTTGTGTCTATCGGCAATTGGCATGGCATGCAGCGGCCGCATTCGGCTGCAAAAAAGAATCAACCGTGCGCCCACGGATTGCAAAACATTTTGGGCCAGGACAACAAATTTTTTTTACGGC
Organism: Chamaelirium japonicum; assembly: GCA_947650365.1. Taxonomy (NCBI): domain Eukaryota; kingdom Viridiplantae; phylum Streptophyta; class Magnoliopsida; order Liliales; family Melanthiaceae; genus Chamaelirium; species Chamaelirium japonicum. The sequence continues at coordinate 20,297,176 of OX393559.1, read as the reverse complement.
ACTCGAATTTGGCACGAGCGTCTACATTCGATGGCGTTGTCCAAAGTCGCCTACATTCGATGGCTTCATCCAAAGTCGGCAGCAAAACACATTCAGCGGAGATACCATTAATTTTCATGTTTGTGACATCGAGGAAGCCCAATCTAAAATAAATCGTTAATATTGTAATTTAGATACAAGATATATGGAATATAAATCAAACTAGTTCAGTAACGGGATTCAACGTACTACAAATAGTACTGTCAATTGGGTCGGGCTAGTCCGATACCCACCCAATCGACCCGAAAAAAAAAATTTGGCTGAGCTTTATTTAAGCTTGGGATAAGTCGAGCTTGAACATAGTATCAAGCCTGAACTTGAGTTTAGACTGAGCTCGGGCCATGTGAAACATAGCATGATTTAGGTCCAAAACCGAATTAGTGAGGATATTTTAGATATTTCATTCATATATATAAACAAGAGAGTAAGACCAAAACATTATTTATGTAAAGAAGCAACAATTTGTTTTAATGAATAAATCTTTTTCTTGACATCTATTAATCAACCTATTCAGTAGTTAGAGGAGTATGATGTAGGAGTACAGAGAATTAAATCTTCATCAGCTTTATCCTACAGCTCTTAGTGGGCTGGCCCAAACTCAGCCCGAATGTCAAGGAAAAAAAATGGGCCAAGTTTAACTTTGTACTGAGCTTGGGCTTGGAGTAGATGCCTATTGTTTGGGTCAGATATGGGCAGTCCATGACCAAACCAGCCCGACCCAATTGACAGCCTAACTACTAGGAACCCAATGCACCACATAGATACAGATTTTCTATCTTCTTCGGGTGTTGGGCTTCTCAGGTTGAGATAAGTGGGCCTCAATCGGTGTAACTCAATGGGTGAACCTCCAGCTTTCTGATGGTTAGCATGTCAACTGTCACCTACATTAGCACCCAACTGATAGCTTAGTTGGTGTTGCATGTCCCTGTAGTGACCAGTGGTCGCAGGTTCGATGCCCGCTATTGGTACTACTGCTTGGTGTTGCGGAATGATCACGGTGAGCCCGTTTCCTTCGCTGATGTGGCTACTTCTGCTGATGACTCCGTTGGTGCGTTGACTTCGTGCCCTGACTGGGGGCTGGTACTCGGCTCGATCTAGGTTTAGGCAATGACCTATAGATCTTAAAGTTTAGGGTTAGGCATATGATTTCTAGGTTTAGGGTTCATGCAATGGTCTATAAATCTTAGGGTTTAGGGTTCGATTTAGTTTTAGAAAGGAGTAGAATGAAATAAAAATTTAAGGTACAGTTAGGGGTATTTTTGTCCACACTGTTGTATGTCCTTTAACTAAACTGATATCTTGTTAGGGACCTATCACTAACCCCCCCCCCCCCCCCCCCCCCCCCCCAAAAAAAAAAAGTATGTTGTGAAAACTTGAAACAATTGGACAATTCTACAAAATGGTCAAAACTTTAGAGCTCACTTAAAAGAAAATTAACTCTTTCTGGCAATTGAATATTGTTATGAAGGCATGTACATTTTAGGCTTTTTTTTTTTTTTTTGATACATTCAAAGATCACAAACGGACCTCCGGGTGGTGCCACATGCTGGCACAGCAGAAGACGACCACAAACAGTCGGCAAGGAAAACCACCCACCAGCGATAAACAAGCTCGCCACACATAGGCGATGGAGGCGCCACCACTGGCGGGGGGAAAGAAGATCAAACTATCAATCGAAGAAAAGAAAAACAAAAAAAATGCAGCACACAGGCAGGAGAAATCATAGATCTACCCAAACATCAAAAAAAAAACCAAAACCCAAAAAGAGGAGCATCACCTTCAAATCCATCTACCCGTCGGCTGAAAAAAAAAAAATGGAGTCGAAGACGAATCTCCCCACCGTTGTCGAACCGCGCCTTGGCCACACCGCCAGGAATCGCCACCGTCAAGCAGGGGCAAACTGGAAAACCACCGACAGATAACCTTCATGCCGGGGTCAGATTTGACCTCCCCACGTACCCCACCCCACCCAGTAGTCCAGCCCGCCGTCGAGCTGATGCCGTCGACCAATTGGAGGGACTGTCGCCTAAACCCCGCCTAGTCGATCACAAAATATAGGCGACATGAGAGGCCCCTATCTACAAGAGGGGGGGGGGGGGGGGGGTAGGGGCACGACATCACCCAAGAGACTATCGAGAACCATGGCTTGGCCATTCTGGAGCCGCCGCCGTCGGCGGCCGAGGAGGCCAAGCAACAGATTAGGAAAACCTTAACCCTAGGGCCAAAGAGGGGAAAGGAGCGCCGCCGCTCGGACACTAAATACATTTCATGCTTGAATGATTGAATATACACATTGTAACTGTCTTTGACTGAAGAATGCTTTTGATCTTGAAATAGGCCCTTTTTAACAAGACAGATGGATATTGGATTTTGAAAATGGATTACAACTATTAGTAGTCTTGTATTAATATTCTAATTCTTATAGGCTCCATTTGGTTCGAAGTCTCCGGTGCAGTAAATCAATTTTGAGGTAAGTATTCAAAATACCTGTATGACTTACCGTATTTGTTTTGTAGTATCTGGTGCAATAAGTTGACTGGGTGTTGCTGATATACCTCATAACCGAGGCAACTCAATACTGCAAAATGAACGGTAAGACGAATACCGGCCTCATAACCATGATACCTCACAGGATACTTCAAACCAAATGGAGCCATAATTCTCAAAAAAAAAAAAAAATCTAATTCTAATAAGAAATGAGAGAGATCAAATAAGTCATGTCGTTGTGGTCTCTTGGACAGCCCATTCAAGGAATACCTCAAAGGCGCAAATGACCAATTATCGGGCACTTTTAATGGGAAACTATACGTCCATGGACATCTGAACTAGTTCTTGAGCTTAAGTTCATGAACTCAAAGTTTCTATTGCCTTAAGTTTGTGAACTTACATTTTCATGACCTTCAATGTTCCCAAGAGTTAACTACTTGATAGTTGTGTAACAAAAATTAAAAAGGTATGTCATTGACGGTTGGTTGGCAGTTGCATTTATAACATCAACGTCACAAATATTTGTTCAAAACTAACCCCCCCCCCCCCCCCCCCCCCCAATATGTATATATATAAAGATAGAAAACGGGATATAGGCCAACAACCTATTTTGCCGAAATGAACAGCCACCCATTTGAAGCACTTAGGAGTTTTAGAATGTGCTGATTTTTTGTAAGCATAAGCACCCTACCTTAGATAGAATACCCACAAAAACTCATCACATTCTAAAACTCCTAAGTTAATCTGAATTATAACATTTGATGCTCCTAAAAGTTTTAGAATTAGCTGATTTTTTGTGGGTGATCTATCTAAGGTAAGATGCTTATGCTCACAAAAAATCAGCACATTCTAAAACTACTAGGGGCATCAAATGGGCAACAGCCTATTTGGCCAAAATGCTAGAATGCGGTATACGGTAATCCAATTTAGATGCACCTAGAAGTTTTAGAATGTGTTTTTTTTTGTGAATGTGTTATCCATGCCATAGATAGAACATGCACAAAAAATCAACACCTTCCAAACCCTATAGGTGCATCAAAATTGAAATGATTCAAATAAACGGTCGACAAAAGTCCTTTCAATTTTGATGCACCTATAGGTTTTTGAAGGTGTTGATTTTTTATGCATGTTCTATCCATGTCATGGGAGCATTAATATGTGTGTTAATGGTGCGGAGGTGATGGTTTTACAGGTGTGTGGATTGTTGTCACGGGTGTGGCGATTGTTTTTTGGCTCGCTTAATTAGTAGCGATCTCTGTTGTTCCGGCGGGGAGATGGCCGCTGTAACTCCATTCGGGTGGTGGGTTTCCCTTGTGTTTGTGCCTGTGGCGCCTCTTGGGGGTCCGATTGTGACCCCCGGCCTTCTATGAACCAAAAAAAAAAAGTAAGCTGACGGTTTGAAAAGTATAAAATCAGAATGAATACATGGAGTGGATCGTCAAGGTGGGGGTACATCTCCTCTATCTGCATGTCTTCTTGAGTAATTTACGCACACCGACAGTAAGATAAGAAAGAAACCTAGCTAGCTAGTGATGATTCCGGCACACCAACAGTAAAATAATTATACAGGCAGGCATTGATTGATTGATAATAAACCAAACTTAACAACATTCACTGCACACAAGCGCGCGCGCACACACACACATCTTCTTTAGCAGGCTCTTTAGTGAGATGATGTACTCCGCGCATGCAAAAGGGATCAACCATATTTTCATACATCTCAATGTCATCGATCCCTTTCTTGCAAGCCAACTTGAGAACCATGTGGGGGATTGTTGGAGGTGATTTAAAATCCCTTTCCAGCAATTTTAACGTTTCTTAAAACTTTCAAATTCTAAATCATGTGGGAGATTGTTGGAGATGATTTAATTTTTATTTATTAAACACTAGTTACAATAGCTAACTAGAACTAGATGACTAAAGGGGTTGTCTCAAGTCTCTGACAGAGGTTAGAGGTTCAAGCCCTGTTCCCTGTATATTTTAACTATGAGTTTTAATATGTTTCTTAAGCTTGTCTTTTTCTACACACTCACAAGTTTAGTCCCATATTGCCTGGGGAATAACTTAGAGGTGCACTTAGAGCATCTCCAACGGCCTCCCTACCTCAAATCTAGATTTGGTGAGCCAAAAATGCCATGTCAGCATTTTTGGCGAGTGGGTTTTACTTCTACTCCAATGGCCTCTCTACCCACTCACTACAATATAATAATTTCGAATGGTTTTGCTTTTGACCCTTTTTTAAGATCTGACGAGGCTTAAGCGAGGTCGTTAGAGGGGTGGACAACGGATTTATCGCCACATATGATGGAGCGAACGACTCAAGCGAGGCTGTTGGAGATGCTCTTATATACCAACTCTGTCCAAGAGGTTGGTACGTAAGAGACCGATTAGCCAGTTTGCTCGAAAGAAACCCCGAAGTTTATTTTCTTAAATTTTTACTAGACCGGCCAGGCGGAGGAAAGAGGTCCGGAGATCGAAACGGGGAGGTCCTATGTAGAATCTCTCATGCATAAAGAACCAACATTAACCATTAACCGCAATTGTAATTACAAAACATAATTAATGATGCAACATCGATCATCCACTCTTTTATTTGTACGGCTATTAATTAATCCTCGATGTGCATATACTGGCTTTGGTCTTCAAATATCAGAAGTACTAAGTGGGTCGGAAACCTGCACCCACTTCGATCGAGCTCTATGTAATGGGATCGTAGGGCGGGAGCTCGTAGGCCGGGAGAGGGGAGCGCCTGTGGCGTGGCGGTGGAGCATGCTCGGGAATGACGCGATATCGGGGTGGCGGCGGCCGGTAGAAGTGATGTGGCAGCGAGTGGGGCGCGGGTGCCAGTGCCGGTGGATATTCAAGAACCGGCGACGGCCGAGGAGGTTTGTCACCGGAAGGAGGGGTTGACTTGTGGTGGTGAGTGGGGGAGGGAGGCGATGTGGGTGTAAAGACCGGCGAAGGTGCGGGAGGAGATCTCGGGTGGTAGGACGGTGTCGGTGGCGGAGGATGGGCGTAGTGGATTGGCGGGGAAGCAGGTAGAAGAGGTGGTGATTTATGGTGGTACGGAGGAGATGTGTGCGGCGGCATTGGTGGGGATGGAGAGGATTCATATGGGTGGTGGTGGTGGTGGTGGTGGTGGTGGTGGTGGTGATGATGGTCGTCGTGGTGGGGGGATTGGGCGGTTTGAGTTGGTGGCGGCGGGGGATGGTGGTGGAAATATGGAGGGTGGGCTGGCTGGTGGCTTGGTTGCGGCGGGGGTGCTGGTGGTGGCAGGGAGGTGTAGTGGTATGGGGAGGGGGAGGCAGTGCTGCAGTGGGCTGAGTGCATGGCCATGAGAGCCATGCAAAGGGTGATGGCTCTGATGAAGCCGATCATGGTGGTTGATATATAGCTAGTGCAAAGAAAGGGATCGAGGAGGGGCCAGGGTGGTGGTGGTGGTGGCGGTGGTGGTGGCCGGTGTGGATTGCTTAGCACCACCACCGCCCCATCTCATCCTTATATAGGCGGCGGTGGTCGTCTCTCGCACTGGCTGTGGTTTAGGGTGGTGGGGTATCGATTAGCTAGTACGTCTCCATTGTTGAAGATCGAGTCGGTCGTCGTGGTGGTCAAAGTCTTTTGGATTGAAGTGCACGGTGGTTTGGTTGCAGAGAGAGAAATCTGTGGGGGTGGTTATAGTCAATAAATGGGTGGAATTACGACCGTCATGAGTCTTCGTATCCTTGTCGTGTTCTTCTCGCTCGGCTTTTACATGTACACAAATAAAAAATAATCATTTTAGTACAGAGCATGGACGCATAAAATAATTATAGAGGTATAAGGGCATATTGATAATTTTAACAGGGCTACAATGGAAAGAGCAAGAATACAACACTTCCTTCTTTGCTTTTGTTTTAACGAAATAGGATCCAAATATGGGGTATATGTTCACTATATATATGTCAAACCCTATTATCTACTCAAGTTAAAGAGATGTACAATTGGGTTTCGGGTGTCAGATTTGGGTATTGAGCTACCCATTCCCATACTTGATAGTTAATCGGGTAGAGTTTCCATACCCATACCTTACCCAAAGCTTGTTAAAAAATTAAGGTATCGATACCCAAAAGTTAATAGGGTAGAGTTTCTACACCCATACACTACCCAAACCTTGTCCAACCCTTGTACAACTCATACACATACCTTAAAGTACATTTGTACCCTTACCCGTATCAGAAGTTTTGGGTCGGGGTCGGGTCATAAGTTAGAGGGACAGTTGGATTTCGGATATGGGTATTGGGGTATTCATATCCATACCCAAAAGTTAACTAGATAGAGTTCCAATGCCCATGTCTTATTACCCAAACATTTTCCTTGATGTTGTTTTAAAACATAGGATTGAGAAGGGTAAAGTGGGAAACAAAATGTAGGATGGAAGAATGGGTTAGTGGATTAGTGGGATTGTCCTTTCCATTATAGCCCTTGTTTTTTTAATGGATAAATAAGATTTAATTGATTAGTGAAAAAGGGTAATATTCTTGGATGGTATTTGTGATTTGTGTAGGGATAGAACTTGAAAGGCAAAAATGGCATATTACTGTCCTAGTCCTTGTATTTGTTTTCATGACATAGGATTCAAAATAATGGGTATGGATTAATATATAAGGCGAAGGGTAAAATGGAAACTTATGCAAAAGGATGGAAGTGTGTCAGGACCCAAAAGTGCGGATTTATCTGGGGGTATGGATACACATACCATAAGTTTCCGGTCGAGGTTGGGTCATAAGTTAGAGGGACAATTGGATTTTGCATATGAGTATTCATACCCATACCCAAAAGTTAACCGGTTAGAGTTCCAATGCCCATGCCCTACCGAAACATTTCTTGATGTTGTTTTACAACATAGGATTGAGAAGGGTAAAATGGGGAACAAAATGTAGGTTGGAAGGAAGAATGGATTAGTTGATTAGTGGGATTGTCCTTCCCATTATAGCCCTTGTTTTTTTAATGGATAAATAAGATTTAATTGATTAGTGGAAAAGAAGAGAAGGGCAAAATGAAAAATAAAAAATAGTATGGAAGGAAGAATGGGTTAGTGGGATTTATTCCCATAATAGCCCTTCATTTTTTTAATGGATAAATAAGACTCAATTGATTAATGGAAAAAAGATAATATTCTTGGATGATATTTGTGATTTGTGTAAGGATAGAACTGGAAGGGCAAAAATGACATATTACTGTCCTAGCCCTTGTGTTTGTTTTCATGACATAGGATTCAAAATAATGGGTATGGATTAATATATAAGGCGAAGGGTAAAATGGAAACTCATGCAAAAGGATGGAAGGGTGTAAGGACCTAAAAATGTGGATTTATCTCATGGGTATGGATACTCGCACCAGAAGTTTCGATCGGGGTCGGGTCATAAGTTAGAGGGACAATTGGATTTCAGATATGGGTATTGGGATATTCATACTATACCCATACCCAAAAGTTAACCTGATAGAGTTCCAATGCCCATGCCCTACTTAAACATTTCCTTGATGTTGTTATAAAACATACGATTGAGAAGGGTAAAATGGGAACAAAATGAAGGTTGGAAGGAAGAATGGATTAGTGGGATTGTCCTTCCCAATATAGCCCTTATTTTTTTAATGGATACATAAAATTCAATTGATTAGTGGAAAAGAAGAGAAGGGCAAAATGGGAAACAAAAAACAGTATGGAAGGAAGAATGGGTTAACGGGATTTATTCCCATAATAGCCCTTGATTTATTTAATGGATAAATAATACTCAATTGATTAGTGGAAAAAGGGTAATATTCTTGGATGGTATTTGTGATTTGTGTAGGGATAGAATTGGAAGGAAAAATTTGACATATTATTGTCCTAGGCCTTGTGTTTGTTTTCATGACATAAGATTCAAAATACTGGATATGGATTAATATATAAGGCGAAGGGTAAAATGAAAACTCATGCAAAAGGATGAAGGATGTAAGGACCCAAAAGTGCGGATTTATCTTGGGGGTATGGATACCTGTACCATAAGTTTTGGATTGGGGTCGAGTCATAAGTTAGAGGGACAATTAGATTTGGGGTATAGATATTGGGGTATTTATACCCATACCCAAACATTTCTTTTGGTGTTGTTTTGAGTCCCTTGTTCAACCAAATTCTTTTTTTTTTAACACAGTATTCAACCAAATTCACAAGATTCAACACAATGGATCCTGATCATATACACCCGGCATGAAAAAATAAAATATTTCATAAAATATTTTTTTTTATATGCACCAAAATGTACCATTTTGCAAAATAAAAAAGACATTTATCAAAATATGCCCTTTTTTTTTGTTGGGGTGGGGGGAGGGGGCTTAGTGAGTTGTCCCTGACAATAAGATCGATTTAGCCTAAGACTTATGAAATACTATGGTAGAAAATACCCTCCATAGTATTTTAAATTTTCTCTTACTATGCTACCGAACCAGTGAACCAATCCGAAGCCACCGGAACTGCTCGCCACTATCAAACCGAACACCTCTGAAGCTGCTCACCACCACCAAACCGAATACCGAATGTCACCGAACCGAACCTAAACCTAACCCTAACATCTAGACTATAGGATGAACCCTAGACCTAGGATCCTTAACCAAACCCCGAACTGAACACACTCGCCGTCGGAGCTGCTCGGGAGTGGGAGAAGAAACTGGCGATAATATTGGATTTATCTAAAAAGGCAGATACTTAGGCTAAATGAAACTTTAATGTGTCATGTTCACAGGATGTACCTGTTGTCAAGGACCTCACACATTAAACCTTTTTTTTTTTTTGGAGGGCTCGCAACGATGGTCGAAATCAATATTTCAAACCTTGGTCATACACACACACACACACACAAATGTCTGGGCACTACCTCGAATCCCCAACTGTGGAATAGGTAATCAACATGTATTCCTTTCGCAAAAAGGTCTGTAGTCTGTGGGGCTGTGCGGCAAACTTCATCTACTGATACACAGACAATGGAGGTCCTTCAAAAGCAGTGTACACTAGTGCGAGCTCGAAGGGATTTTAACAGCCTTTCGGCACTCTGACACTCGATAAAGAAACACAGGAGCGGCCAGCACTCACTTCCACAATGAAAAGCATGTTATTGTATGCGGAAGGCCGGTCCGCCGCGATGCCATCACGCCCCGCTCGCATATAGTCGGGTCCATTCCTTGGCTGCATCAGGCCAGAAAACCATCCATTTGGAAAGGGGCATTAAAAAAAAAAATTGGCAAAATAGTTATTTTAAAAATGAACGATGAATTGGTCGACTAGATGTATCACTACCTGTTTCTACAGCCTCTGCTTCATTTGCCTTCCAATGCTTTGCTATGTTGTCCGAGAGCGGGTCGTCGGGATTTGGAGCACTCAGAAGTGCTTGAATACTGAGTCCACACAGAGAGCAACATAATCAAAAGGCGAGAAATACTGAAATCTCTCCCCAAATTTTAACAAAGTCAACATGGTACAAAACCGCAGAATGGGACAAATATCAAATGAGAAATGCTACCCAGCCCGAAGGTTTTCCCGATTTCGGCGGCCCGATTGACACGGCAGCATGCAACCGGTGGTTGAAACCCACTAGCGACCTTAAAGTTGTTTACACCACCAGTTGCATGCTGCCGCGTTAATCGGGCTGAGTGGAATCTGGAAAACCTTCGGGCTGAATAGCATTGCTCATATCAAATCAGAGTGCCAGGCTTTAATTCTGGGAAGATTGCAATGGAATCCCCTGATGTTTGGGGGAAATGCAGCGACACCACCTCACATTTCGAATAGTGCACTGACCTCCCCTGAGGTTTCATTTTGGTGCCGGAAACCACCACCTCCACAAATAGTTCTGCGTGAACTCATCAAATAATTCCGAGAATACCTATTTCACCCCTACTTAAATTTTTCCTTCAAGAAAATTTGAAAATACAATCAAATTCAAGTCACGCTTTTCAAATTCATTTTCAAAAATATTTTGAATTATTTCTCAAATTTTCAAATAAGGGTTAAATAGGTATTATTGGACTTGTTTGATGATATAATGCGGAACTAGTTGTTGAGGGGTGGTTTTTGCCAATAAAATGAAACCTCGGGGAAGGTTAGTCTGAAAAGTGAGGGGGTGTCACTGCATTTATGCCAAACCTCAAGGGAGATCACTGCAATTTTCCCTTTAATTTTTTAATGTCACTTCAAATCATGACTAATTGTTTCCTAGAATGATAAACACTGCAACAAGATTAATGAGTTTGAGAGCCATATGAATCAGATGCTGAGAGCACTAGAAATAATTCTCGGTGGTTGAAATAAGAGACTAACAAGGCAAATGGAATGCTTCGTTGAAGTTGGTCATACGGCTTTTGGGAAAGTGAAGCTCACCCAACGATGACAGTTGTCTCATGCCAAAATCTGAGTGCATACCGAATTGCCAAAAAAAGCACATAGGAAAAGGAGTAGGATGCATTGTCGACTTGTCATTTGTCGAGATATGCTTATACAAGCCTGGTGTGTCACACGAGTTCAAGTAATTATTAAAAAAAACATCAGATTAGCTCCTTCAGCAAAGGAAGCAACAGCCAAGAAGGGCAGAAGCCACAATGGCCTAAACCGAAGATAACTAGAGGAACTTACTACGGTTATTCTTTATGAATTAAAGTGGCCCTAAGCTGAAAACAGTTTCCCTTGGGAAGTGTGAATCAAGAAGAAGATTGGAATTGGTTACGATATCCTCTTAGCTGAAGCAGAAAACATGTAATACATTAGCTGGTATAATATCAATTGTTTTCTCCAAAGAAGAAAAACGAGAAGCATCAGTTTGTTAGTAAGCACTTAGTTTGTCAACCCAATCTATATAACATGGCACGTTGGTTTTGTGCTGACTAGACAAAACGGAAGCTACTAGGACAAGCTGACTGGACAAAAATGAACCGAATAAATCTAATCATTTGTTCAAAAACCAACACATGATCTCTATTTTCCCGTCAACCAACTCCTTTCCCTTGGTTTCAAATCTCGATCCATTTAAGCTATACTAAATCACTAAAATCCCGTCACATTTAAACTGCACTAAACCTGACCGTTCATCCCGTGATCGTTGTTTGTATCAACGACTATAAACCCACCTACTGAAATTTCGGTTGCCTCAAACCATCGGGTTGATCTCGACGAATCCATTTGAATAGAGACAACTGTGATTGATCGATTATAGGAGGAAGGGGAGTTGGTCACGCCGAAGGCGCCTGCTTCGTGCCAATCGGCATGGGCGAGGAAATGGGTGCCCCTATGAATATCAGTGTTGTCGTCGAAAGTGTTTTGTTGCCGAAGGCGTTCAGGTGTGTTGCCGCTGAAGACGGCCCGCTACAGTGCCGACAGGCACGGGCATGCACTATCTATATAACGTACATGTTATGGCTGTTCACAAGCTGACTAGGACAAAAAGGCACGGGATAAATCATCATTGATCCTATTATGAGGATTTATGAATACGGGAAAACCAACTATAAAGATATTAAAAACTTACTATAAAGATGATAAATGCCTATTCAATGGCATTTAATGGCCATTTGATTTTAATTAGTACTTTTTTCTATAACAGTAGATCGTTTGAAAGTAAGAGAGGAACACCGATAAATATCATAGCAATCCAGGTAGGAGTAGGCAGGAAAGTTGGTCGTCAGTTGAAAGACGTAAAACTACGATCTAACAAGGTACGACGCCACAACCGGTATTGCTGATGGTGAAACAAGCCACAAACAGTGACCTCCACGATGGGGGACTACATGTGAAAAGGCCCTTTGACGAAGACAACTTAGAAGCAAATGCACTCTCGAGAAAACAAGCACAATTGGAGAGAAGTGCACCTCTCGAGGAAAAAGCGTGCATGGAGGGGGAGAGTGCAGCTTAATTAAGTTGCAATGGAACTTAAAGCATACTCAACCTCAAGGAAACAAGTTGAAGCGGCTCGGAGCCAAGCTCTGATACCATGTTACCATGGGAGAAAGCTCAAAGGGCAAACATGGGACATAAAGCATAAATGACATGCTCTTAAATGTACTAGGCCAAATATAAAGACATTCACCTACAGGTGAGATTACCAAACAACAATTAAAGGAAAAATGTTTGAATTTTAAACGTAAAATATATACATTTCAACAATATAAATCTACCATATGTATAGCAACTAGCAACTTGGGTCTAATACTCTGCAAACCTCTAGTAGACAACTAGAACTAACGTAACCATAGTCACCATGCCTTCTTCCAACAATTCAGAGTTGGCATTATATGTCCCCTTCTTTCCTAGTATCCTATCAAAGGCAGGCTCAATTATAGCTGCAAACTTTTCTTAAAATATATACAACTCAACAATATAAATGGAGAATATGTACGAGTCAACAACTTAGGTCTAAGACTCTCCAAATCTTAAGTAGACAACTAGTACCAAAATGACCAAAGCCACCACGCCTTCTTCAAACTATTCATGGTTGGCTTTGTAAGTCACCTTCTTGATATCCTATCAAAGGCAACCTTCATTGTAGTTGCAACCGTTTCGATTCAATGTAACTTCCATCCATATTATATATATATATATATATATATATATATATATATATATATATATATATATATATATATATATGGGGATGCTTAGGTGAGGTCTGCGGTCCGTGTCCGCAGCCGTCCGATGCACCCGCCGCGTGCATCGGATGCACGGAGTGGTGCATCGGACGGCTGCAGACCGCGGACCACACCTAAGCATCCCCATATATATATATATATATATATATATATATATATATAGAGAGAGAGAGAGAGAGAGAGAGAGAGAATACGGGGTATGCGCTGATAGCCTATCTGACAATTTGAGATGTCACCTCTTAGCCATCCGATTCAAACCATTCAACCGTCCGATTTTTTTATAAAAAAAACTGTATTACAACTGTAACCCTCATCCTTTCTCTCTCTCTCGCTGAAACCTCGACCCCTGCAGCCAGGCCTCCGACGCCCACGACTGCGATCTCCCTCCAGATCACCGGCAGGGGCTGCGATCTCCCTCCAGATCACCGGCAGGGGCTGTGATCTCCTCTCCTAACCACCGAACGACGCTACGACCCCGACCACCGGCAGCCCCCTCCAGCTGAAACCCCATCCTCTCTCTCCTGACGCTATGACCCCGACCACCGACGACCTCTCGCCTGACGCTACGACCCCGACCTCTCACAGACGACCTCTCGCCTGACGCTATGAACCCGACCATGAACTCTCGCCTGACGCTACGACCCCGACCACCGACGACCTCTCGCTGGAGGGAGCAAGTGTGATTCACCACTCGGGGTCGCCTGCCGGAGAAGGGTGCCGGAAATGGGGAGCCGGAGGGGTGCTGCCAAGGGGCCGTGCAATTCACCGGTCTGGGGCAATGCCGGCGTGGCCCGAGGGGGTTGCCGGGGTCAGGGTGACTGCCGAAGGGGGTCGCCGGGGTCAAGGTGACTGCTGGAGGGGATGAGGGTGGCTGCACGAGGGGGGCGTCAGGGTCGGGGTTTCAGCGCGCGCGTGCGAGAGAGAGAGGATAAGAGTTACAACTGTGTTTTTTTTAAAAAAAATCGAACGGCTGGATGGTTTGAATCGGATGGTTAGGAGGTGGCAGCTCAAATTGTCAAATAAGTTATCAGCTCATACCCCGTATTATCTCTCTCTCTCTCTCTCCTCTCTCTCTCTCTCTATATATATATATATATATATAGAGAGAGAGAGAGAGAAAGAGAGAAAGAGAGAGAGGAGAGAGAGAGACATGTGCCCACCTTTTTGCATATGAAATCACATGTTTCTAAAAACCATAAGGTTTATAAAAACCACCCTTATTAATGCTACCATGTGGACTTTTACAGGAAGAAAAAGTGGGCATGTGGCATGACTTAAACGTTGTTTGACCATTCAATGATGAACTCGAGTTTAGCATCTCGTCTCTTTCTCTCTCTCTCTTTGGGTTGGGACACTCTTACTCATGTTAACGGTCACTCATGAGATTGCACATGGTCCTTCACCTACCTAGAGGGTTCAAAATTTGCCGATTTTTTTGTGGGCGTGATCTATGACACGTTGATCATCCTCACCAAAAAAACATCAAAGTCGGAAATCTCTAGGGCCGCCAAATGTTAGAAGTTTTATCAACCGTCCACTTAAACCGTTAATTTGAATAACTTATTTTTTAAGCTTAGAGGTTTCAGAATTTGATGATTTTTTGTGAGGGTGATCAACTTGCCATGGATAGCCCATTCACCAACAATCACTCAATGGCATCACAGTCTCCGATGGTAGACATCCCAATAGGTCAATCACACTCGACCCTGACTGCGCACTCTCGAGCGACTGGATGCCATTAGAGCCCAAATCCGAGAGACTCGACTAAATTCGGACTTCAAAGTCACACCCGTCTTAATTACTGGCGGCAAGCACCCACATTTGCTCTCTTCTCCGAAAATGGGGATTACCCATTTCTCCTTCCTCTCTAGCGACGATAAGCATCTAATTAACCTCAATCCTACGATGTCCACATATGTCTCCTCAGAGATGGTGGTAACAAGCACCAGTGTCTCCTCTTTTATTTCTATCATAGACTTATCTGATTTTTAGCAAAGACTGGTGAGTAGTGATACTTCTCCCTCCTCTGTACGGTCCATAGTTGTCAAGGCACAGTGAGGCGCGCCTGAGGGCGATTCAGCCATATGCGCCTCAGGCGCTTCCTGGTGAGGCGAGCACAGTAAGGCGTGGCTCAGGCGCGCCCTTTCAGCGCCTCATGAACCAGGCGCAGGGCGGACAGGGCGCGCCTTACTGTGTTTGGTTTTTTTTCCAGTTTTTTTTTACCGGTTTGTTGAAGAAGAAGCGTCTTTTGGATATGCGGATGACCATGCCAATCAAGATGATGTGGAGGGTTTATTTGATGATGATGAGTGATTGGGTGGTTTTATGATTTATGTCCTTTGTTTTTTTTTTGCGAGCGTGTCCTCTGTTTTTTAGTACTTGTACTTCTTGATCTATTTAAATGGTTTAACTGTTTAAGAATTAAGACAATGTTAACTTATCATGGTTCATGGATGATTTTACTCATTGGTTATGAGCTCTTACTTATCAATTATCACTTATGAGTAATGTATCCCTTTCATTTTATGAATATGATGTTGGCATGTTGCCTATAATAAATTGTTCATTTGATGACCACACTGGTTATGACTTATGAGTTAGTGTATACCTTGTGGCTTGCATTGATTTAGTTGAATAATGGTCATATTTCTTTTATATATATATAAAATATATCTTTTTTATGAATTTTAGAATTTTTTAACAATTATTATTAATTTTTAAAGCAAATTATATATTTTTGCGCCTTACACACTAAGGCGTGCGTCTTATTTGCACCTTGCACCACAGGCTCTAGTGGCCCCTTGCGCCTCAGGCGCGCCTCGTCGCCTTGACAACACTGTCTGTACCAACAAGCAACTATGGGTTCTAGCTTCTCCCTCCCTCTTTAGCGACAATCCTTGTATCTCAAAAAACAAATAGTTCCCAACTTCCACATTTCATCCAGTGTGAATTAATACTGAAGCTCAAAACTTAAAAATAACTTATATAATAAGTTTAAATTCTTAGGTGGAAGATGGGGTCATGGGAGGGATGACTAAGGAGAGTAGAGGTAATGACCGATGAAAAATGTCAACTTTATTTATGATTTTTATATTTTAATAGAACTGGAACTGCTTGTTCTGTTAGTTTGTAAGAAGCTGTGAACCTAGTCTAATACAAGCACATGCGTCTCTCCCTTATTTCTAGCATGGACTTCCATTGTTTATAGCAGAGACTGCTGAGTAGTGATACTTCTCCCTCCTCTTTAACAGCAAGCATCTATGGGTTCTAACTTCTCCCTCCCTCTTCAGAGACAATACTTGTATCTCGAGTCTCGACAAGCAAATCTTTCACGACTTCTACATTCCATCCAGTGGGAAAAAATTGATACTGAAGCTCAAACATAAAGATAGCTACAAATCTTATATTATAAATTAATAATTCTTAGGTGGAAGATGCAGTGTTGTCAAGGCACAGTAAGGCGCGCGTCTCGAGGCGAGGCGCAGTTATCTGCCCCAGGCGAGTTCTGGCGAGGCGCATGCAGCAAGGCAGCACGCATTGAGCGCCTTTAGTGCCTTTGGCGCAAGACGCGGGGCGACCGAGGCACACACCTTAGTGCATTTTGGGTTTTGGTTTTCAAGTTTTGGTTTTTTGTTTGTGATTTTTGTTTATTTCGGTTTTTTCCAGTTTGTTTTCAGTTTTTTGGGTTTTTTTTTGGCTTTTGGTTTTTTTTATTTCAATTCTTTTCGGTTTGAATAAAAGAGACCGACTCTTTCGTTTTGTTACTCAACATTGTTTATGAGTTCTCATTTATAAGTTATCACTTATAAGTATTGTATGCATTTAACTTATGAATATGATGTTGGCATGTTGCATAATAACTTGTGAATTACTATTCACTCAAATTGTTCATTTGATGCCCCCTAGTTATGAGTTCTAAGTATTGCATGACTTTATTGTGTTGATTTAATTGAATAGCGATTATCTCTCTTTTTTTCATGAAATATATTTTTATAAGTTTTAGATTTTTTTACAAGTATTATTAATTTTTTAAAGAAAGTATATATGTTTACGCCTTACACACTAAGGCATGCGCCTTATTTGTGCCTTGTGCCACAGGCTCCAGCGACACCTTGTGCCTCAAGCACGTCTCGTCACCTTGACAACACTGGGAAGATGGAAGGAATGACCAAGGAGAGTGGGGGGATGATCGAAGAAAAAAAGTCAACTTTCTTTATGATTTTTTATAGTTTAATAGAATTGGAACGGCTTGTTCTATTCGTCCGTAAAAAGTTGCAAACCTAGTGTAATGTGATCCAATAAGAATCAAAGATGTTGCATGCGACGTAGCATCCCCCAAACATTTTTCAGTTAATGAAAATGAGCATAGCATTATGAAGGACATGACCAATCTCTTGTCGAACATTTCCCAACACACCATGTCACCACCTCCACCAGCCATTGTCATATTTGCTTCCTTATCAGTTATCACCCCTCTTCTACTGACAGCATGTGATATGCGTCTCTTTGCATCTTCAAAAAAATCCAATGTCTATATTTTGCTCACATAACTCGTCTCCTGCTTGGTTTGTATCTCCATCTCTCTTCCAACATCCACAGCCATAGTCTCCCTCACCACCAACCTCACTCTAATGACTCTGCTTGCTCTTGCGTCTCATGCTCTTCCTCCTTTGCAAGTACATTGCCCCTAGCCCCTTCCTCCAAATCCACCTCTATCAGCTCAACTTCGGAAAGAAGCATGAGACCACCAACTCTAGTTGTTGCTCCATTGTCACCACAAACAACCAAATACAATTGGATCAAGATCCACATCCTCCATGGGTTTGTTTCCCCCTCTCATCGCTTGCAGATAGGATCCCTCTCCATATTCGGACCCCATTTTTTCCTTGGAGATAACTAGCCTTTGCCCCGAATCTACAAGCGTACAGTTGAGTTTGCAAGATGCCATGATACCTCTCAACGACAATCAAAAAAACATTAGACTTGAACAATACAGAAAGCAACCATGTCTTTGATGCACGCCAACCTACTGTGACTCCCAACAGAGATTAACATGCCCATGCTCGGCCATATCAAGCACCTGACAGTTATGCACACGGGCTCCACTAATACCCATGATGCATGCAACCCCTTGGGATATGGAGAGCATCCTCATCTCGACGGTAGCATTATACTAGAAAGAAATCTTGATTTATGCCCAATATCAAGAGGGAGGGAGCTCGGGTGGCATGGATCACAACCTACCAGGGTACAACAATGGGAGTGTGGTGGTTCCGACTCGGATGTCGATCCTATTTCTATCCTCCTCACAATTCTCTTTAGTCAAGGAGTTTTATTGGTTGCATCTGGACCTCGTATTCAAGAAGGCTCATAGATGATCAGTTGATCACATAACCTCAGCGATATTGAACATTAGAACATGCTTGACAACTATAAATCCAATTGTTATTGTAATCTCCAACCCATCCTTCTCTCCTTTTTGTCTTTCTTGTTGCTCTAGATAAAAGAAAAAGTCATAAAAAAGGTTAAGAGAAGGTGAAAAGGTCACAAAAAGGTCTTCGACATGGTTGGATGGAATTGGCTGGAGATAATGGGATCTGGGGAGAAGGCTTCCAAAATAATGGTGCTTTTAGCCAGAAATAATGATATTCGTAGGAGGGAGTCTTGTTGAACAATAATACCCTTCTAGAGTCAAAATCTCACTTGTAAATTTTTTATGGGCAACACGAAAAGTGCGCTTGGTCATTTCCAAACATAACATCAACCATTTGTATAACGGAGTTTTCGGGATATAGGACAATATACCAATGTTGTCCGAATCGAACCGGCGGCTGAACCGGTTAAGGCACCGGTCCGGTTCGGCCAGTCCGTTCCGGTTCATCGGTTCGGTCTCCCTGATAACCAACACACACACACACACACACACACACACACACACACACACACACACACACACACACACACAAGTCCCTATCTGCAACAGAGTCGTCCTCTCCTCTTTTAAATTAGCTATAATCAACATGGGCCTAGTCCTATAGGGAAAACTGAAAAGACAAGGCAAGGAGTTTGCATTGCACCAAAAAAAAAAAAACAGATAGATGACAGAGATAGAGAGGTCCCTGTCGGCCCAACACAATACACGCACACACAAAATCTAGTCTGGCCTTCCATGATAACCTACCTTCCATGATAACCTAAGTCGAACACCCAAAAAAAAAAATGAGAATCTAATCGGCCCAAGAGAGAGAGAGAGAGAGAGAGAGAGAGAGAGTACCCGTGGTTGTGGCTACGAGGCTGAGAAGTCTCCAGTTGCAGTTGAGTCGTCGAGCTCAAGGTGAGGGGCGCTCGGTAGCTGGCAGGGACGAAGGAACGTCGCACGGGTGAAGGCGAATCGTGAACCAGCATAAATAAAAAAAACTCACGCAGCTATTATTTTAGGGTTTGTCCAGTATTTAAATCTCCACTTCCTCGAACCGCCGGTTCAGTCCAACAACCGAACCACCCGGTTTAGTCCTAAAACTGCCCGGGCCGACGGTTCGATGTCGGTTCGTTTTCCAGCAACAGTTCAAATTACATCCGGGCCAGTTAGTTTGCCGGTTTAAGGGTTACCGGTCCGGTTTTAATAACATTGCAATATACATGAAATTTCAAACTTTAGGATGGTATACACATCAATGTTGAACATAAAATATATCTATTTGGTCTCAATTGAACACAAAAATGAAAAAATGTTGGAACACATCCATGTTTATTTGAAATCGTACATACCTGCCATCCTAATTGGCTCTCCATCACGGCATCATGGCATCCTCAATTGATCTTAATTCGTAAACTTTTCGACCCAACTTGTTCCTCATCTTACCCCACAGTTTTGCCACACATTTACCCCGAAAACCTCATTTCTGTCACATTCCTATGCAAACCATCCTAATTACCACATCATTGCCTACACTAACATCTACCCCGAAAACCTCATTTCTGTCTCATTCCTATGCAAAACATCCTAATTGCCACATCATTGCCTACACTAGCATCTACCTCGAAAACCTCATTCCTGTCACTCTCCTATGCAAACCATACTAATTGCCATATAATTGCCTCCACTAATTCTCTATAATTTTTACTTGAGGTCTCAGTATTCTGCGTAGCATATATCTTTTACAGAACTACTTTGAGTACACTCCCTCTTTCCATCTTGTGGTTATCTTAATTTCTTGTCACGTCAACCAGGTCCATTGCAAAATAATGCTTCCTAGACAATTACAACCTTCAGTATTTTCCCCTATAATTAGGTTGTGGTTCTTGTTTACAGGTGATGCCTAGCCAACCCTTGCCCATTTCCCAACGTAATCTAAAATAGATCTAACTAGGGCTCAGTGACTCGCTAAAACAATTGCTGCTCTATATAAGAGTTCTAATTTAATTTGAACCCACCTTGTCTTCATGATAAAAATGCTGCAATCATAAGCTAATAACTAACAACTCCCCCCCAAACGAGAGGATGTCCGTAACCTAATTGATTAATGGACTTTCAGTCTGTCACCGCCTTAACAACAGAAATCTGCAACCTCACCATAAAATTACATAATTATTAAGATAAACACTAAAATAGAAAGAAAGAAAAAATTTAAAATGAATTGCATCAAAATTTCTGCTAATCATGTTAAACAACAATTCCTTTTATGATGTACTGATAAAACAGCAAAAAGAAAATAGCCATATCACCTCAACAGAACTGTTCGAATCTGCAGGGCGGGACTCCATTTGTCCTTGAGAATATCAAGGCATATTCTTCCAAGCTGCAAACATCAAAGCTTTTGACTTTAGTAAATATAATTGCTATGTTGAGACACAGTGGAGGAAAGATGAATTGCTTGCCTTATCAATGTTAGGATGGTATATCTTGGTCAGAAAGCGAACCTGTTTCAATGATTAACAAAACAGGATGGATAGAGAACTCAAACTGTACCAAGTATTACCAAAAGGAAAACTATCCAAGCAAAAAACATGGCAAAAAAGATTCAAATGCTGAAAATACAAATAATATTTCGATATGAGAACACTAGTAGAAGAAGAAAAAAAAAATTGCAGTGAAAAGACAACAACAAACAAGATAAGATAATCTATGAGCAAAAGCAATAAGGCTTGATATCATTATGCACTGAGTGATGATCAAATGCCAGGATACTTTTGGTCATCTCTGTCAACAAAACAGAACAATAAAGAAAACTACATTGTTATTTGTACTTGTCACTATCACCATGTAGGGAGAACTTAACATAGTTGAATGCTCATCTTATGACTTGTAGCTTTGGCCATAACAATTATGCATAAAAACCAAACAAAAGAAGTACATACAACTCCATATACAACTCCTTGTCTATAAGCTGATCCTAAATCATAACCAAAACTCCAGATATATGTGTAAGATTTCTGAACATCAAGGCACTGTTTAGATCTAAATCCTTGATTCAGCCCAAGATAATCCCCAATTGTCAATCCAACTGTAACCATAGACATCCTGACTTTACCTCCTAGATTCAAACACATAATTCTTTTTTAGTCTCAGATTGTATGCCCTTGTCTAATCACGTGGGAGACTTGCTCCATGGCACGGATTGGATCTCCAACCACCAATTGTAATAATACTTACAAATCTCGCTTGCCAGATTTCTAAAAGATACTCATCAGATAGAAAGTTCAGAATGATTAAAATAATCATGCATTTGCCAGATTGGAATTCCAACATATCATTTACAAGTTTTAAACCTAAAAAAAAAAAGTTTTTTTGGGCATGCAAAAACAATCAAAATGATGGGCATCAGAATAATGTGCTTATATATGAGTAATGCTCGTCACGACCTACTACTTAAGTGCAGATAAGTAAGCGCTGGAGATGCAAGCAATTTAAGACAACTGTAAGCCTTGACAAGGACAGACTCACTTCTGCTTACATATAAATGATTCAAGGAATCACCACTGCCAGTTATCTTACCTTAGGGGCAGCCATCGGATACTCTTCAGGCAAAAACAATTCAAGCTTGAAAACTCCACCTAATGGATAACGGGCAAAACAAAGTCTGATGTTAGTGAACAAAGATGGACCAAATTATTTGCATAGATTAACATTACAAAATTACATTATCCTAAAACTATGCATTCCTTCTATGAGTTTAGTTCATCTTTAATTTAAAAAATATTATCAATAAAAAATATCACCTTGTTTTTTTGCAAATAAAATATTACCTTGTTATGTGGTACAGTTAAAGAAATGAACATTAAAATCAAGCTTAATGAGATGCTTTCTTATGACTTCAAGAACAAGGCGAATTTTAAGGAGAATGACATGAATCCTAAGCATCTGCTTATACTTTATGAGGCTTTCCAATTGAAGAAGATGATGACAAAGACGTGATTTCATTCTAATTAAGAGGGGCGAAGGAGTACTTTGAGGGGTTTAGAAAACCCACCAGGCAACTATAGTGAAGAAACCAAGAATTCTAGTCAAAGCCCATTAAAGCCGGAAGAATTAAACCTGGATGGGACTTGGATATGCAAACTACGATTAAGTGGATTTGGAGCATAAAGCAGGTGGGGAAAGACAAAGGAGAATGCATGTGGGTATTCCACTAAGTAGAAGCACTAGGACTCCATTGTCTTCCCTTAAAGATCTGAGTACAAGGTGGAGCTGAGCTGAGCTCAACCCAAGGTGGAAGTAAGTGAGGGGACAGAGGGCTAATGTTGAGATTTCAGATTTATGTGGTTTCCTTTTTCTTTCCATACATCATATTGCATATGTAACAAGGCTTTGGGGAAAATGAGGGCAAGCTTGAAAAAGACATGCAGTATGCTAAATTGTACTCTGTTATATGCATCAACGATTCAAGTATTCAACAATAAAGTCATTATTCGCTTCTAAAAATGATCCAGCTTGATGAGAAGGTGTAAAATAAATTTTACTCAATCATCACATCTTCTATTCATGCAGTATTTTATACGTTATAGGTAAAGAAACACAGAATTTAACACATTATGATAAAAATGATAGGGAAATGCTATCGATCTTGAAATTCCTAACTCATAACCAACCAAAGGCAACTAGATTTATGAGACTTCACATTTTTCCTTTCTAGATTAACAGGAAGAATCATGTAAAACCTAGAAAAGATTCACAAGATCATAACTAGTGTCATGAATGCATTCAAACCAGAAAGGTTGTTTAGTTATTCTGAACTAATGCTATTTAAAAAGTACTAAGAATGAAGTAAGTAAAAAGATAAGCAGTAGTGATTTTCGTTATAAAGCTAACTCTATTCTAATAATAGCATATGCTACTGAAGAACATGAGATTCGAAAATACTTGGGATTGTGCACCTCTCATCATTCATAAATCCAATTTAATATTAGAAGAGATTGGAAAAAAAAAACTCTTCTTGTTGACCCCAGTAAATAGCCAGTAACTTACTGAAGTGCAAAGTTTCTAACAGATGGTAGTAAAATGTACAGAAGGTGATGATACATTAATTCTTCCCTGCACTTCAAGTTTATATGACTATAATCGTGACAGCGAGAAATATAGTATCCCGACTCAAAGGAGACATCCTCACTTTGTAATTGTTTGTTAACTCATAACATGGTTAAAGTTTAGCTTAAAACAATCAGATCGTAGCTGTATATCATGGTCCAAATTTTCCCAAAAACATTCAGATTTGCTATTGATGATTAAATTTCCCAGAGCTGGCAGCTTGCGGAGAAATGTTTGGAAAGGTGAGCCAGAACTCATTATGACAGTGGTCCAACAAAAACAATCAAGAGATTCTCACCAATATGAAGTCACGTCACACACGAGTATACGCATATCCAGAATAACATTGCACTCTCGGATATACACAAGGAAGCATGCATACATATGCAAGTACGTACATATATAAAAAACTTCAAAACACAATATTTCTATGCACAAAACACTCCAACAGCCCTCCAACACCCCACCTTCCTCAAACTCAATGCACTCTCCATCGTGAGTTTTCCAAGCAGCAGATCAATCAGTAAAAAATACGGACATGGGAGCATGCACGATAATGGCAGAAATATCACATTTGCAAAAAAAAAAGCGGCGAAGCTAACGTATGAAGCTCACTACCACCAGCGAGAAAAGTTCATTGCAGGAATAGGATAATATAGCACAACAATGGATGACACATGACACTAAAGGAGCGACCATGAAGCTAAAATGAAACACACCATCACGTAAAGCACCACCAACTGCATAAATGCCGGGAATCCTTTGAAGATGCACTTACCATTGGCGACGATACACAAAAAAAGGAGACGAAACCGCATATTGGTAATAAAGTGGATGCATAAAAAAATAGGGCAAATTTGACTTACCCCCCCTCCGCCCCCCCCCCCCCCCCCCCCCCCAAGAAAAAAAAAATTATATGCTATTTAGAAAGTCACCCCCCTTTTAATTGGTATTAGACTTACCCCCATTCCATCCAATTCCGTCGGTTAAACATGTTTGATTGCTAATCCACCCTCGTCGGTTTTTTATTAGTCCGTTTTGCTCCTCGAATCAAGAACACAATCTTGGAGGAAGAAGATGAAGAAAAATTACAAAAGTTAGTATTAAAATTTTGAGGTTTTTTATTAGTCCGTTTTACTCCTTGCAATCAAGAACACAATCTTGGAGGAAGAAGATGAAGAAAAATTGCCCAAAGTTAGTATTAAAATTTTGGGATTTGATGATTTGGGGGAGATCTTCATCTTCTACCTCCCGAATGGATATTTAAGGATTCGGAAAAGATTTCCATCTTCGGAATTTGATGATTTGGGGAAGATCTTCATCTTCTTCCCCCCGGGTGGGTCCCTTCCTCATTAATAAGTTTCATCTTCTTTCTCCACCGCCTAGCCTAAGCGTTAGAAGGTCCCCCACCGCCTAACCTAGCCCCTAGGTGGTGCAGAAAAGCAGCTCAGGCCCCTAAGCAGGGCTAGGCGGCCGCCTAGACAGACTAGATGGGCCCAGGCAGATCTAGATGGGCTGGGCTTTTCTTTTTTTAACCTAGGTCCTAGTCTATGTCCAATTCAATGGCTAGATCATCAATAAGTAGAAAATGGGGAAAGAGCGAGGAGTAGATGTATTATTAGTGACTAAAACTAAAAAGGCTCAATGATAGATTGTTGATGGTGATGATGATGTAGAAAATGATGAAGAGATCGACGTCAGTTCGAGCCTTACTTGGTGAATGGTTGGAGAAGCGATAAGAGCAGATAGTGTTCTAGTACCTAGGAGAAGTTTTAAAACGTTGGTGATACCTCTTCATCCCGTGAAGTTAGAGAGCTTCATGAAGAAAATTGAGAAGAAGAAGAGTACTGAAGTCTAGTATTGTAGCCTATAGAATAAATGATAATTATGCCTGTGAATGTTATATATTTCCCCTCGTGAGCTAAGTAATTTAAAAAAACAATAACTGGCCGGATCCACACATATTAGTGGGCTTTACAAATAAAAAAAAAATTACACGCAACACCTCCGAGGCACTCAATCATACTGCACAGAAAGCCAAAAGCAACCGTACTCACTTCCAAAGCAAGAGATCATCAAACAATACAATCGCGACAACAGAAGAACATAGCCAGATAAATCACACCTTCGTACGGGGATTGGGTCGGTCCGAGGATCATAACATTGAAATAGCGCATGTTTTCCTCCGATGGAGATGCACTGATTCCAGGAGCTGAAGATGAAAACAATGGCAAGCAAACTGTTTCAAAAAAAAAAACCCCTAACCAGTTGGCTGAGACGATCGACCAAGGAAAGGAATTACCTGGCTCGCTTAGGAGACGCTGCGTTTCCTGTCGTATCAAGCAATTGAAATTTAAAAAAAAAAGCGAAATCAGCAACAGAGGAAACCCTAGAAACGAATTTCACGAAAGAGGAACGGTCGAGGCCCTGTGTATGGATGGGAGATCTCCATGGCGGGATTCGCTCACCGAGATCATCTCGGATTGAAGGGGGGAAACAGAAAGGGAAGACGATCGGAGATACCTTGATGATCCTCCGAGGTAGATTGCTGTTCGCCATCCTCGCGATGCAAGGGATCTCCCGTCGGTTGAGACTGAGAGAGAGAGAGAGAGAGAGAGAGAGAGAGATGAGAGAGATGCGGATTGTGGCAAATGCCCCCGCCCCCAACGCCGAAGCAGAACTCGAAGCCGGATCTTGGATTTTTATATGAAGCTTTGCCGAAAGAGGCTAATCGTTTTTATGACTTTGCCTGCCAAATTTTGCCTTGAATTAGACTTTACCCCCCACTTTTCTTTAATTAGACTTTACGCCCCAAAACTAATTGTTCCGTCAGCTCACCATCTAAAGAGAGAGGGTGAGCTGACGAAAAAGAAATAAAGTTTTGAAGGGTGAGCTGACGGAATAGTTAGTTCTGGGGGGTAAAGTCTAACTAATGAAAATATGGGGGGTAAAGTCTAATTTAAGGCAAAGTTTGGGGGGCAAAGTCAAAATAACCCTTTTTATATAGGTGGTGCCTTCACAGCTTCACTGCCTTGGCCGCTTATTTTCTACGCAGCGCCCCGTTCCGGCCGTTCGAGTGAGGAGTCAGGAACCCGGAGCATCGCGATCTGACTCGACTATGCCCAGTAACGCAAGCGACAGGTGTGGCTTGTGAGGCCGTTGATTCGCATCGTGCGCGCTCGTTCGCTACCGGTCCACGGAAAGTCCACGCCCACTCATAAATTTGTGTCCATCATTTTTTCTTATTTTTTAATAAGTTACACATAGAAACCTGCGCCTGGAGTAAGTATGGCAATGATGCGATTTTGGACAAAATCAAAACCGCACCGCAACACCAAACCAACACACCGAAATCATATCGCACTGCGACGATGTATCATTATGTAAAACCAAAACCGCACCATGCGGTGTGGTGTACCACGGTTTATCATTATAATAGTCTAAATACTGTATTTTTTATGCGATTTTGGTCAAAATTAAAACCGCACCGCTACACCAAAATCGAAAACCAAAACCGCACCACGACGGTGCTATATTTTTGCAAACCAAAAACGCACCATGTGGTGCAGTTTACTACGGTTTTCGATTTTAAATCGCACTGCTGTCACCCATACTTTGGAGGGAGTGCAAGTGATGTGTTTTTCAAACTATAGGGGCCATTTGTAGGGTTTTAAACTTGAGGGAGTGTAAGTTATAATCAGTCAAACCACAAGGGGTCTAGGTATAATTTACCCTTTTTCATTCTAAAATGAAAAATCTCTTCGATGATATTATTCAAAAAAATTAATCTCTTCCATCTATCTGTCTAACTATATTTACTACTAACCCGTGCCAATACATGGGAAAGTAAAATTAAAAATATTACATTAATGAATCTTTTTATTTATGGTAGTTGACATAAATTTGATTAGGTTTAAATGAACATTCGTATAAATTTCCATGCATGATTTAAATAGAAATTTAAATGAACATTCATATAAATTTCCAAAAATCATTTAGAACTCATGCATGATTTTCAGCATTTATAGTAGTTACTAATTAGATGTATTAGAGAGAGTTGTGGTCACACACAAGAGAAGGATTTTCACTCTTAAAAAGAGGTTCACGTGTCAACATGGTAGAGAGGGCTCTATTTTAGTATGGCATATACTCCATGTTAACAACTTCATTTAAGGTTAAGTCCCGACTACTTTATCAACTTAGTCCAAGTCAATGGTTCAACATATTAATTGTAATGACTCATTAGCAATTAAAATGACTAATATGGTCAAGGTAAGTTATAAAATTTATGAAAACTAGCATTGCCTATAGAACCACCTCTTATCCCACCTCTTATCCCCACAAAATGATTAGTTTTGAAACCGATAGTTGAATCACTATACTTGCTATAGTGAATTCACTATAGCAGTTACAGTGAAATCATTGAAGCTGGTACAGTGATTTCATCGTATTTGCTACATAAACTTTCCTACGATGAGATCATTGCAACAATGATACTCAATTATATGAAAATGATACTCAGTTTCTGTCATGCTCTGATCCCAGGAGAGCATAAATTTGCGTCCAAGACCGAGGGTGAGGGGTTAGGTGAAAATTTAGGGTTTAAAGATCTTATAGCGGTGAGTCCGCTCAAAAAAACTCACGGGGGTCGATAACAATAATTCATTCGAAGGATCTAGACTTCCAAGAAAGTATCATTCTGTTGCTGAGGTCCTCAAGGAGGGACCAACAATGAATATGGATTCAATTCCATACTATATATGGGTGCGCATCTTCACAAGGATGCAAATAGTATTTTTCAAATTTTCATATTTAAAACTTCTAAGTTTTTCTCTTTCAAAATTTTACAAGGGGAGGGCTAAGAGCCTTAGCATGGCATTTATCAGAGCATCTATCTAACTAATACCACAACCATAATTTATATTCTAATTATTACAATGTCCAAATACATTATTACAATGACTGATAACAGAACTATTAAAACGCTACCACTCTAAGCGGCAAATAGCCTCTCGATAAGCAACTCCTCCAAGATTTACTCCTACTCATGCTGTGGTCCTGAAAAAAAGGATTTCCCAAGGGATGAGTTTATAAAATAAACTCAGTAAGTAGTACCAACCTAAGAAACTCACGACTAACTAAAATCAAGTGCAATAATATAATAGATCTTTAAAGAACTACAGTAGATAGTTTTATACGAAACTAAGTACAACCAACCCTGCAAGGTACAACTGCAAAGCTACAAGTCAAAAGCTTGTCTAAGTCTACTAAAGACCACAAGTAACCGGGTGGGGATACGAGGAAAAGAAGAGAAAGAAAGGAAAGAAGGAGAACAAGTGTGAACCCCAAGTTTGAGCCGAAACTCCCGACTTGGTCGCGTTACTAAGGGTTCCTTTTTCTCACCAGGGGAACCATTGCTCTCGGTGTTAGAATTGGTGATGTCTATAGCTCGTAAAAACCTATAGTTTAGCTATGTATGGTTGATAGTATAGGAATGCATATTGGTACGTACCTTAGTACGTGTTCTGATTACAGAACAGAGAGCCATGGCTACATGGTAATCCACTTGAGTGGGAGACTCAAGGGACTGGTCCCATGTAACCTAAATACGTTCGCAGCTCTGATATGGGTTGGTCGCCCTATCAGGATAAGCTGTTGGGATGACAGAGCGTGGGTTTCTCCACCACGGTCATTACTAGGCACAGTGTCTGTGGCCGAACGGAACCAACACGATGCACAGATCGGTGAGCAGACACCGGTGCACTAAACTGTGTTTCTGCTTAGGGTAAAACGGTCCTAAACCCTGAGGAACCATGTCTAGTGGACTAACCAATTGTGTGGTGCTTTGGCACACCAATGTGTGAGGATCCGGATGCAGTGATCCAAAACCACGGTGTACTGGGTTACCCGGCTGGCGTTGCATCAGCGTGTCACTCTTGCAGGCTATCCACACCCCTAACGGGAGGTGCGTTCCTTGGTCTGACCTACGTCGTATTAAACCCTGGCCAGGTGGTCATCAATTGGACTGGTGACGGATCCGGTTGCTCGGAAGAGTAATCGGAGGTACGATGTATGTGGTCAACCTGGAAGGAACCGAGTCATATGTGCACTCGAGTCTGACGGTATTCTCCACCGCTCGAGTTGCATCATGGCACCAGTGGAGGGACAGCGAGTTTACCATACTAAGCGGAGAGCAGGGGTATGAGGGAGAACATAGTAAGTCCGGGGGAATTGGAGTACAGCCTGCGTCGCACTCTGGGTAGCTATGCAGGTTAACTCAGACTCAGAGGATTGATGGTACACTCGGGTAGTGTGTCGATCGAGTCTGAGTTGGAAGCCATGAACCCTGGTCCCTGAAGGTTCCACCTTATCGACATTATGTATGGTTCTTATACCATCTCCTCGAAACACAGAATGTAGTTAGAGGAAGCGAGAAGTCTAAGCCTACGCTCCGTGAGTGCTTCGCACTAGTGCACGGTAGATGCGTAGCTACGTGTGTGCACTAAGGGGAAACCCTAGGTTAGTGCAGAGACGCATGTAGCAATTCCTTGTCATAAGTGGACTTTGCCACATGGGTGCGATGCACCGGGATATGTTGCGAGTTTACTAGTTGACTTCACTAGGGGCACCCTACGGGAACCTCAGAGAATAGTGAAATCACTGGTGCACTTCACTTATGTGTGCCTAGCAAAGTCTCGTACACGAGGAACGGCCAACTAGTGACATAAGGGCGTTTTGGTCATACCATGCGCCACTATGCACTAAGGGGGCCGGCCCTAAGTGTTGAGAGACTGGTCAAGGCCGGCCCTATTAGTTTCAGGAGGTTGATGCCTCCATTGAAAGGGCCGGTCATGAGGCGCAGAAAATGGGCTGGTTTTGACCATTTTCGAAAACAAGGAAAAGATAGAGATAAAAGAAGAGATATATAGGGAGAGGTTTGAATCAGTCAATCCTATCCGCTAGACTTATCCGTAAGGATAAGGCCGGCCCTATATAAGGCATAGGGAGAGAGGGGGGGACGAAATTAATGAGCCATGCAAGCCCTAGGGCCGGCCCAAGCCATGGGGGAAACCCTAGCCACCCCCTCTCCTCTTCGCATCTCCTCTCTCGTCTCTCTCTCCCTCGCTTGCGCCATTGGATGGCGACTCGTCTTCCTCACGTGATATTTCGTAGAAGGAGAAGGCTCGTCGTATGGAGGCACTCAGAGATCCATCGATGAGGTGCCGTGCATCGTGTGAGATCGGGTGAACTAGAAGGCGTCTCCCGCAACCTTTTGCTGTCCAGAATCTGCACAGAAAATCAGCGTTGTTTCTATGATTTCGGGAGATACAGAAGTCCAAACGATGTGAAACTTGTTGCAAAAGTTGCGTCTCGAAGTTGGCTACCTGTAGTCCAAATTTCAGCCCAATCGGAGTTCAGAGTATAAAGTTATAGCCATCGCACCGAATCTATGTCGAGCAGATCCGTAGCCCGTCTCCATCGACAAAGAAGAAATTTGTCGCGGTGAAAGATTCCGCACGCAGGTATGATCTCTAACAAGTAGATCTAACATAATGAGAACATGCATTCATGCTAGATTGTTCTTTTGTGTTAGATCGTCGTTAGGGGTTCGCATAGTTACCATGCTAGTTTCATACACGCATATGTAGATCGTTTCGATGAAAATTTTGATATGTAACGCACACCGCTCTCGGTCCTCGGACCTTTACTTTGCTTCCGCTGCGGGCCTCTGCTATCGATTTATTTCCAACAATTGGTATCAGAGCTCGCTAGTGGTGTGCGTTTTATGTTTTTCATGAAACTGTCATGTGCGCGCATGAATAGTATGTGCCGCCATCGGGGTTCTAATAGTAGATCATGCATAGTATATTTTGTATGTTCTATGAATCGTTCTTGCAGGGCGCCGCTTCTAAAATTATTCTGGATATGTGATTGCTTGCTACCGGGGGTCGGACCCCGTGTTAGCGATTTTGTATGGATGTTTTTTCTTCTGTGTGTGGATAGATTTTAGAGCCATAATCGGGCAAGATGTGAAGATTTACCACCCTTGATTCCCAGGCTTTTTGCTAGGTTTGTTTTCCTTTTCGTTCTAGGAAATTGTGTACGAGCGAGCACTTGCTCGAAGCGTACTAGAGCTTTTTCGGTTACAGATTGAAGAAGAGGGCTTGCCGTGGAGATCCACCACCGGAAGAACTAGCGGAACCTTGGAGGACGATGGCGATCCGGTGAAGCGTACACGATAACGACAAAGGGCATAAAGTGTCAGGAGATCGTATACAGAGGCTTGCACCGGATCGAGGAGCCTTGCGAAGGAGACAGAGAGCCTGCGCTGTGCCAGTCAGGTTCAGGGGTCGGACCCTGAACTTGATTCAGTTATGTGCTTGTTTCTTTCAGTAGTTCTTTATATTTCTGTAGAGAACCCCGATGCGATAATTTGATTATCTGTGTTAGAGGGATGCCCTTTCCCCTCGGGTCCTAGCGACCTTATTAGGATAGGATTCCACTAGTGATGCCTATTATTTAATTGACCCTTGATGATAGCATGAATTCCTCACATTTGGTTATGCCCCCATTAGGTCAACACCCGATTAGTCGGGTGTGCCTATTTGGCAAGCATCAAAACCTAGAATAAGTTGGAATTCTACTATGACATCATTCGTCAAATTTATAAGCGAGGCGCCATGGTAGTGGAAGACCTTTCCTGTTAGTTTGACCTTAGGCTAGGCTCCAGGGCATTAGCGTAATAGCCAAGTTTGCAAAGCATCGATGTTCTTGGGATATGTAATGTGACCCTTGAGTGGAGAAATCCACTCGAGGCAGGGACTATGATATTCCGAGATCGATTAATGCTTCGCAAAAGGCTTGAAACGCTAGTGGGAGCACGATATGACCAGGGTCTAGTGTATAGGTTATCGTGACCTTAATGTACACTCATACTTGCATTAAATAACCCTCAAATTTAATAAGGGATGCAAGAGAGGACTTTTAGAGATCCCCTGGCCTCCACGGCCAATCACTTCGTGCTCGGGTGGGAGGACATAACTCAACAACCCCCTCGGGTGAGAGCTGTGTTTTTCCATGCCAAGTTACTTAGTGATCTCCCTCGGGATATGGCGGTTACGGCGCCAAGGGTTCAGACTTTACTCACCCTCGTGGGGGCCGTTAGAACTTCCGTTCCGTAATTGCCAAGGCTCGTGGTTAAGCATCCGAAGTACACGTGAGGTATTCGTTGCGAAGACAATGGTGATCACGTGGTACTGGCCAAAAGATAACCATGGTTCATCAAAGCCCTTAGTTGGCAGATTTGGATAGGGTCAAGGGAAAGACTCGTGTAAGCGGATGACCTGCACACTGCCCCCTCGGACAGGTGCAGCCTATTCCGAGATCTTACATACATGGTTAATTAATCCATAGAGGTGTCTTCGCTGTGAGGGTAGCGCTGACATTTGGATATAATTAGCTTATTTTAAAATTCTATAAAATAAGTTATTTTGCATTTGTTTTCATTCAACCATATAGTTCCCCTATCCATTATTCCATAAGAGAACCAGTTATCGGGTCTCTAACTACGTAGAGCGGAAGCGCTATCTCTAGCTTATGCTTAGGGTAGTAAACGTACATTGGCTTCCAATCTAAATATCCCTGTACTAGACCTAACGGGTCCAGATATCACTAGGGCACTAACTAGGGCATATGGCGACTAGCAAGAGTCTAAGGAGATATGCAAGTGCTATGTTATAGCAGACTTGCGGACAACTCTTTAGAAGCGAGTCAGAGATATGCCGGGTCTTCTCTAATAAAGTTTTACTTGCATAAGATGTCTGCTAGGCGAAGTCGGTAGACTCATCGCTTATCCACCAAGATACTTGTCAGTACCGAGATATCTGAGGGTATGTTTGTTCGGGAACACATACTTAAGTTCCAGATCGAACTAGATTCCAAAGACATAGTACCAGATGACGAGGTGGTGGAAGATGTCTGTCTTGCATCCTTGTTTGGAACCTCGAAGGCGTTGTCAGAGACTTTAACTTTAACAAGCTAGAGATGACAAATGCAGAACTTCTAAGGAGAATTCTAAGAGACAAAGGATGGGATCAAGATTAAAGGCAAAGCCTTTAGTGCTTAACCTAGGTCTTCTTTAGAAGAACCTAAGGGAGTAACTTATAAGAGATCGAAAACTATTCTAGTGCAGAAACTAGTATGGACTCCTAAGTATGGTAAATCTAAGGACAGAAGAGTTTCTATTTTAGCAAGTATAGGGGGTATTTGAAGATTGAGTATGGCCTCAGGATGTTAGGATTTGAGTCGCTATCTAGTAGCAGTTCTTATGCTTCTTAGAATGTAGACTTCGGGTCTACAGAGATTCAAGGAAAGCAGAAGGCTACTTTATAGTGAAGTAATCCTAACATAGGTACTGATGCCATAAGCCGCTGCGAAAGCTGCTAGATATGATTGTCTTAGTTTTTCCGAAACACAGATTTTAATTTTTAGAGATGTAATTCTGTTTCCTCTTTGATAAATGAAGTTTTTTAGTTTTAGATAGCACCGTAGGTGTGTATCCTAGACTAAATTGATAGCTTCATAGTTAGAGGAATAGATCAGAAAAATATCTTTGTATTTAATCTTAATTCGGAAATAGATTTCATGACAGCTGTAGCGTCAAATTTAAATTCATCTAATTCCTTCGGAGAATCTATCCCATTTGTGATCCCTCTGATTTAGATATTTTGCCTCAGATAAATTCAGAGGTGACAGAAGGCCGAGTTTCTGTTCACAGAATCATCGGAGATCCTTCTAACCTATAAGTGTAATCTGGAAGGCAGAATAACTAAAAGGGCCATGAAGGTATGGGAGTTAGTTAATTTTGACGTCTATGGTTCCAAGAGCGTCCAGACGATAGGAGTCTATTCGATTTAATCGAGGGAATGAGAACCTATCGGATGGGTTCCATAGGATCCTGAAGGAGCATGGGATTATCTCCCAGTTAAATGCTCCAAGGATGACACGTCAGAATGAAGTCTCCGAGAGAAGGAATCGGACTCTGTTTAACATGGTCCATAGTATGATGAATATTGCCAAGTATACTACCCACCTTTGGTGGGGTTGTACCTTAAAACAGTAGCTTATATCTGAAATTATCTCTCATCTAGATCAGTGCCTCAGACCTATAGAGAGCTATGGTCTAAGCGAAAGCTGACACTATAGTGTCTCGAGATATGGGGTTGTCCTGCACTTGTGCAAAAGGACAAGAGGGATGAGATGGAGATGTAGTTCCAGGTATATCTGTTTGTAGGTTACCCTTAGGAGGCATAAGGTGGACTGTTCTATGATCTTAAGGTTTGGAAGGTAATCGTTTCTACGAACACCATCTACCTAGACCAATATTATATTATAGACCATAAGTTTATCAGTAAGGTAGTTCTGGTTAAACTACTGGGTACTGGTAGAGAGTGCGCATCTGAAAACGTAGTGGGAGTAGATGATACAAGAAACTAGTATACCAGACACTGTAGAAACAATTCACTTTTGTACCACCACCACCTCGTCGTTGTGGGACCATCAGAGCTCCTAAAAGATACTATGGAGAAACTTCGATAGTTAATCCAGAGTTTCAGGAGGATGATCCCTAGAGCTACGAAGAAGTAGTGGGAGCTTCCGACAGCTCTGACTGACAAAAGACCATGGAGGCAAATTGCATCAATGTCTATTGGAACAGTCTTGACATTTATAGCACCATCACCCTTCAAGGTGTAGGAGGTGTATAAGAAGAGCACCCGGTTAAGACTTAAGTAGCTAGATTAGTTGCCAAAGGAGAAGGGATTGACTATGTCAAAACCATCTCACTGGTAGCTATGCCTAAGTCTATTTCGGATCCTCTTAATCCATCGCAGCCCATTATAGTTGGGAGATCTGGTTAATGGATGTCAAGACAGTTATTCCCTAACGGGAATTTGGAAAGGACATATGGATGATATCGCCCTAGGCTTTGTGTCAGTAGGTCAGGAAGATATGTGATGTAAGTTGCAAAGGTCCATTTATGGACTGATGCAAGCATCCAAGTTGGAATATCTATTTTGATCAAGGAAATCCGCTCACACGGATTTGATCAGAATGATGATAAACCAAGTGGGTATAAGAAAGGTGAAAAAGCTACAAGGGTGTACGTAGTACTTTACGTTAACGATATCCTACTGATTGAAAATGACGTAAGAATATTGTTTACGGTAAATGTTTGTAGTCATCACAATTCGATGTGAAAGACCCTAGTGAGGCGAGTTATGCTCTGGGAATCAAGGTAACTCTAGATAACCAGAGCAAGGTTCTCTTGCTGTCACAGGCTACGCATGAAGATAAGATTCTAGCCAGATTCGTTTTACGAGGCTAGATATCTATTGCGCAGCAGGATTCATGGGTCGGTTTCAGTCGAACCCGGGTCCAGATCTCTGGACCTATGTGAAGGGTATACTCATAAATCCTTATTATGTGAGGATTGTGAGTTAACTTGCACTTCACAGGTCCTGATATCGATTGGACACACAGGATCTGACTTTGGTGTCAGATGTACGTTCCAGAAAATCGATTTCAGGGATTATTTTTATCTTGGGATTAGAAGCGGTAGTTGGTAGAGTGTGAAGCAAGTGCATCACAGACTCTACCACAGAGGCTTAGCACATTGTTGCGTGCGAAGTAGTATATCAGGTGGTAAGGCTTAGGAAGTTCTTAGAGAACTTGGGACGCGTACCAGAGGCTCAGTTATCTGTTGTTACAACAGAAGAGCGGTAAGCAAGGTCCAAGGAGACTAGGCACCGCCGTGAGGGAAAACCCATCAAGTACAAACTCCACTTGATCTGACAGTTATAGGAGGAAATGCAAGTAGCGCTACTGAGGTGGAATCTACAGACAATGTTGCCAATTCCTTTAGGGAATTCCTACAAAGGCTTTTGGGCAGCATGTAGAAGCTACAGAGCTCAACACCGTTATTCCTCGTTAGACCTAGTGGGAGATTGTTAGAATTGGTGAGGTCTATAGCTCGTAAAAACCTATAGTTTAGCTATGTATGGTTGATAGTATAGGAATGCATATTGGTACGTACCTTAGTACGTGTTCTGATTACAGAACAGAGAGCCATGGCTACATGGTAATCCACTTGAGTGGGAGACTCAAGGGACTGGTCCCATGTAACCTAAATACGTTCGCAGCTCTGATATGGGTTGGTCGCCCTATCAGGATAAGCTGTTGGGATGACAGAGCGTGGGTTTCTCCACCACGGTCATTACCAGGCACAGTGTCTGTGGCCGAACGGAACCAACACGGTGCACAGATCGGTGAGCAGACACCGGTGCACTAAACTGTGTTTCTGCTTAGGGTAAAACGGTCCTAAACCCTGAGGAACCATGTCTGGTGGACTAACCAGTTGTGTGGTGCTTTGGCACACCAATGTGTGAGGATCCGGATGCAGTGATCCAAAACCACGGTGTACTGGGTTACCCGGCTGGCGTTGCATCAGCGTGTCACTCCTGCAGGCTATCCACACCCCTAATGGGAGGTGCGTTCCTTGGTCTGACCTACGTTGTATTAAACCCTGGCCAGGTGGTCATCAGTTGGACTGGTGACGGATCCGGTTGCTCGGAAGAGTAATCGGAGGTACGATGTATATGGTCAACCTGGAAGGAACCGAGTCATATGAGCACTCGAGTCTGACAGTATTCTCCACCGCTCGAGTTGCATTATGGCACCAGTGGAGGGACAACGAGTTTACCATACTAAGCGGAGAGCAGGGGTATGAGAGAGAACATAGTAAGTCCGGGGGAATTGGAGTACAGCCTGCGTCGCACTCTGGGTGGCTATGCAGGTTAACTCAGACTCAGAGGATCGATGGTACACTCGGGTAGTGTGTCGATCGAGTCTGAGTTGGAAGCCATGAACCCTGGTCCCTGAAGGTTCCACCTTATCGACATTATGTATGGTTCTTATACCATCTCCTCGAAACACAGAATGTAGTTAGAGGAAGCGAGAAGTCTAAGCCTACGCTCCGTGAGTGCTTCGCACTAGTGCACGGTAGATGCGTAGCTACGTGTGTGCACTAAGGGGAAACCCTAGGTTAGTGCAGAGACGCATGTAGCAATTCCTTGTCTTAAGTGGACTTTGCCACATGGGTGCGATGCACCGGGATATGTTGCGAGTTGACTAGTTGACTTCACTAGGGGCACCCTACGAGAACCTCAGAGAATAGTGAAATCACTGGTGCACTTCACTTATGTGTGCCTAGCAAAGTCTCGTACACGAGGAACGGCCAACTAGTGACATAAGGGCGTTTTGGTCATACCATGCGCCACTATGCACTAAGGGGGCCGGCCCTAAGTGTTGAGAGACTGGTCAAGGCCGGCCCTATTAGTTTCAGGAGGTTGATGCCTTCGATGAAAGGGCTGGTCATGAGGCGCAGAAAACGGGCTGGTTTTGACCGTTTTCGAAAACAAGGAAAAGATAGAGATAAAAGAAGAGATATATAGGGAGAGGTTTGAATCAGTCAATCCTATCCGCTAGGCTTATCCGTAAGGATAAGGCCGACCCTATATAAGGCATAGGGAGAAAGGGGGGGACGAAATTAATGAGCCATGCAAGCCCTAGGGCCGGCCCAAGCCATAGGGGAAACCCTAGCCACCCCCTCTCCTCTCTTCGCATCTCCTCTCTCGTCTCTCTCTCCCTCGCTTGCGCCATTGGATGACGACTCGTCTTCCTCACGTGGTATTTCGTAGAAGGAGAAGGCTCATCGTATGGAGGCACTCAGAGATCCATCGACGAGGTACCGTGCATCGTGTGAGATCGGGTGAACTAGAAGGCGTTTCCCGTAACCTTTTGCTGTCCAGAATCTACGCAGAAAATCAGCGTTGTTTCTATGATTCCGGGAGATACAGAAGTCCAAACGACGTGAAACTTATTTCAAAAGTTGCGTCTCGAAGTTGGCTACCTGCAGTCCAAATTTCAGCCCAATCGGAGTTCGGAGCAGAAAGTTATGGCCATCGCACCGAAGCTATGTCGAGCAGATCCGTAGCCCATCTCCATCGACAAGGAAGAAATTTGTCGCGGT
The DNA here is from genome assembly GCA_947650365.1 of Chamaelirium japonicum. Classification (NCBI taxonomy): domain Eukaryota; kingdom Viridiplantae; phylum Streptophyta; class Magnoliopsida; order Liliales; family Melanthiaceae; genus Chamaelirium; species Chamaelirium japonicum. The sequence continues at coordinate 20,258,390 of OX393559.1, read as the reverse complement.
GAAAGATTCCGCACGCAGGTATGATCTCTAACAAGTAGATCTAACATAATTAAAACATGCATTCATGCTAGATTGTTCTTTTGCGTTAGATTGTCGTTAGGGGTTCGCGTAGTTACCATGCTAGTTTCATATACGCATATGTAGATCGTTTCGATGAAAATTTTGATATGTAACGCACACCGCTCTCAGTCCTCGGACCTTCACTTTGCTTCCGCTGCGGGCCTCTGCCATGGATTTATTTCCAACACTCGGTACACGGGATACCGCATCGTGCATAATCTACCCTAGTGGCCAAAAAAGGGCTTGGTCTTTCACCGCGGGGCACTCTCGCCCAACTTGCTTTCTTCGGGGTCTATCATGACCCAGGATTTGGTCACTCCACCTTAATTTTCCTACAAGAATAATCAGTGACCTAACCCCGTGATCCTCCGTACTCTATTCGGTTTGTACACATCTAGAGGTACACTTACCTACGATGTGTACACGGATCTAAACCGAGAGCCAGCCGGGCAACGACGTGGCCTAGTCGATACCAGAATAGGTACAGAAAGATTGAATTAGGGCTTTCGATCAAATATTTAATACCATACCACTAAGGTGCTCCATATAGACTCATCCCTGGTCGTGCGATTTAGGATCTTTCAAAACCATTTATATTCTCCAGAACTAAAGTTATTTTATAACATTTTATAAGATAAAATCTCAGCACGTCCTGTAAAATGATTTCATGTATGCTAGTTCAAAGGTTTTCCTTTTAGAAAATTAACATACATAATAGTCATGATTTTTCGAGATTATACCACATATACATCAATCTATCAAATTATGAGCATAATCATGAACGCAAACCCTAAAACTTATTTCTTAATAACTATGAATGTAATGAGGAGACATGGGTCGCAAAGGTTGAGTATCCCTCATCTTGGCCGGCGTAGTGAATCTCACATACCGAACTCCTAAGGTGAAAGAATATGAATTCCCGATCTCTAATTGATGCACTCGCACTCTGAAATAGATTCGATGCAGGCAATAGGAAAAGTATAAGTACAAAATTATTTAAAACACCAGATAAAGGTCAAGGAAGTCGAGCTGTGCAAGGGGTTTTAGGTTTCCTAGGAGCTAGTGGCTCAGGGTCAAGCACATGCGATCGGCATAACCGAAGGGTCAAAGTTGCTCCTCTTAAAATCAAGGGAGATTCAAGGATTGAAGGCAACACGGTGTGGTGAGGCTTGGAACTCGCTTTATAATACCACCGCTTTTGCACAAATTAGAAGACGGATGTGCAAAATATCGCACAACACGTTTTTCGGTATAGAATTCCAATTTGGTTTTGGTTGGACTAATGTATCTTAAAGTGCTTTTAGTAGCTAGTAATTGGGGTGGTGCTCATATAATATAAGCAAGTTAGGGTGTAATATTGATGAGGGTGTAATTAAACAAGGCTAGGGGTGTAATTAGTTAAAAATAAAGGTGGAGTGACTAAAGGAGTACACATGGATAAAATGGGATGGTTCTATCAAGGGGTAACCAACCATGCACGTGGCCACTATTTTCTCTTGTATTTCAAAGCACTACACCAAAACAGACAATTTGTAACGGTCAATTAGTAACGGTTGTTACAAAAAGTGTTACAAATATTTGTAACGCCATATTCCTAACGGTTTTTTTGTGTTACTAAACATATTTATAACAGTTGGCTGCGTTACTAAATCCTGATTTTGGTGTAGTGAAGAATGATTATGGGGTTTGGGTTGGCGACCTCGGCCAGAGCCATGGGCTGGCACCAAACTCCGGGCAAATGCCAGGGATATCGTTCATCCAACTAGTGTCGTTGGAACTTATCGGACCCGCTGGTCCAATCACGAGTTGAGGGAATGCGGTGGATAATCATGTGGTTTGATGGAAGTGGTGGACTTGGTGGTCGTTGGGTGTTGCATGGCAGCCAGGTGGTTGAGATGGTCTCGGCAAATAGCAAAGCCGTAGATGGTGGTGACGTAGTTATGGACGCAGGAGTGCTCGGATTCGAGGGTTTGGCTATCGGTGGTCCGGGTAGTGTGAGGTGGGGTTGCTAAAGGCGGCACCCTACCGGGCATTGTCATATATGGTACATGTTCGGCGGGTGATTAACAGTGTGTCTGACGAGCGGCATGACCACCGGAAGTGGGCTCAAGGAGAAAACGAAGTGAGAGGGGCTTACCTTGGGTGGGGCACAAGGATGGGTTGGAGGAAAGATGGATGGAAGGTGCCTCGTCGGAGTCGACGCCGGGATGCGATTCTCTCTTAACTTAAGAAGAATGATGAGGGAGAAAATAGAGTATTTTAAAACTTGATTTTTAAAAATATTTTATTAAGAGGAAACCGAGAGAGCTAAAAACTTTTGATAGAGATGACCACGCTCGACCTTCAACCGGGCTATCCTCTCAGCATGTGTGGTCTGCCTGTGCCCCACATGCTGACAGAATTCCCTCTTAAGGGAGCACGAAGCTCAAGCCTCTGACAGCAAGCCGAGTAATCTCGCCCGCTCTCTAGCACTCGGGCCTTGGTTTAGGAATCATATCCACGAGGCTAGTTGATTAGGTCACTTTAAAATTTATATTTTATTGTGAGCTATCCTAGGCTTGGGGCCTTGAGGAGAGGCCTATCCAAAAGAATTCAGCTGAATCATCACCACTAATAGTCACCAAACACTGACTAAACTAAATAATCTTTATTCCAATCAAATCGATTACACTGCTAAAATAGGAAAAGCTACAAGACGATACACTGAAGATGGAATACTATCACAACTATAACTCCGCCTCTTGTCTCCCACTGCAACACCTAAACCTCCACACCTACAGGAGAGTCTACTCGTGGGAAAGAGTAGCCCCCAATAGAAAATTGGGAGATTAGCCAAATTAATGGCTGGTGACATCCTATTAGTCTTTAATAATATGAGACAACCGAGCTAATTGAATTAAATTTAACAGCCCTAGTACAGATTATTAATATTTATAGAGGGATAGGATAACCTAATCCTACTAATAGTCTATATTCTCATGCAATACCTACTGTCACTAGATTATCTAATATAAAATTCGTTCAATATTCTACAGTATTAATGAACAAGTAAAATGGTCATCTAAATGTCACTACGCTCTACCATTCTATAATCTAACATTAAGATTCCATAGTTGTTAATTAGCAATTATATAAAATATCTATCCTAATGTGAATCCCAGATATTTTGTTCATCCTGCCCCCGGTTGGGCATTACTATAGGGCCTTTTATTTCGATGTAGAGGGCCAACTCTCTCGCCACGCATACTCCGACACCATGCGCAAAGTCACCCATATGATCATAAGGGGTTTCCCGTCTTTCACGGTGGAGCTCTACCGCCCAACTTGCTTTCTTTAGGGTCTTCAACTACCCCGGGACATGAATTGCTAGGCCAATCCCTACTCGAGGGCACCACCTATTGGCTTTACCACAATCCTTGCCCGTGACCCCATAGCCTACTGATCTTCAGCTGTGCGTGCAGCGTGGTTCACGGCCCTTGCGCGCACGAGGTCCTAATCTTCTCAATTTCACCCATTAATAAAGTATTAAATGCTTCATATAGTAAATAATTATTTTTACACATACTAAGACAAATAAAAAAAATGCATACGGTGATTAATGATTTGCAACATTTTAACCCGAGTCCCGCACTGCTCTCGCAACCCATAATAGCACTACAGCTAAAGATCACATCGCTCTTAAAGCGATTCAACCTACACTCTCCCAAAACCAGTATATTAGGGTTGCCACTCCTTTTAGTAGGGTGGGTCCCGATAACCATTATTAAATTATATTTTAATTTAAGGGAATACCTAATTACGGTGTCCATGCAAAAATTATTATTATATAATTAATATTTTAAAGCATGATTATTCTATTAATATTTTAAAGCATGAATATTTTAAAGCATGTTTATTTTAATAATATTTTAAAGCATGCGTCGCCGGGCTCGTGACTTCACATGCAAGGAGGTATCCACAGACCACATGCTGCGATGCCCGGCGGGACCCGTATGCAGTACCATGGACACCTACCCTAGTTGTTCTTATTTCCCACTATCAAAGACCATGGGAAGGGGAGTAGATGTCACCTGGTTGATGAACACAGACTTCTGCTAGCAACCTTCGCTCTGTCTTTGACTGGGCCAACACGGTCACGAACTGCCAAATACACACAACGGCGCATGATTATTGCTTGTTACCTAGTAATATTGGTTTAGGACCGAGTTGGTCGAGTCAAGGGAATTTTTTTTTTTTTAGGCGTCATCGGACGCCAGCCTACAAGCACGCAAAACGATGCTCCTAATGGTACCGTCTGTGTTAGTCGACGTTGCCGACGCCAAGGGCCGTACTAAGGTTCAATTTATACTAATCTGATTAAACGGTCTGACCCGTGTTGGGTGTGGCTAAATCAACAAAGCCGAGTATGGTCGGGCTTGGCCTATCAAAAAAAAAAAAGGTTTATACGGGAATCGCACTAGTGGCCAGTCTAGGCCTCTAAGCAGCGCATTGCCGCTATGGAATCAATCTCGTGCGCAACTACTGCATAAGTTACCCCATGGCCACTCTACCTAGGCGGTCGACACCGCATCGGTACTATCAATCGTGAGGCATGCGCGACCCGATAAGATCGGGCCCGCTAACCACAAGTGTGGGGCTCAAGGGGCTTGATCGACATACATAATTATGATCAAAATTAAGTACCATGCCTTGTCCGGTCGTGTCCCGAAATGGGTTGGGTTGACATAGAGGGGGTAATGGCCACTATGACAGTGGGAATCGATGACCGACATGGCGGGTCATGACATCGTGCACAATGGCATGCATGGTGGATATAGCGAGTTGTTTGAAGGCACGGACGACTGCGATTGGTGTTGCTTGCAAGGAATTCGAAAGCTCGCTTGCATGCGTGGGTCTCGGGTTAGTGCGAAGCTAGGAATGACTTGGTTGGGATCATGACAAAATGGGACCGGGGTATTAGACGGTTGTGATGGGAAGAGAAAGTAAAATAGGGAGAATAGATGTTGTTGGTCATCCGAGTATGTCGCACCATTTGCATGTGTGTAGTCCTCCTCTACTTTGAATCAAGCATTGCATTAGTTCATTGAAGTCTTCTTTCGTCTGAGTCATCGCCATTTTCTATTTTTCATCGTTCTTTAGAATAGGCCTCCAAACGAGCTGTACAGCCTCCATCAAATTGCCGTGAGAATATCCACAACTTGGTCATGAAGTCCTTGAGCTGACTGCATCGAAAACCGGATCAATTCCCTGAAAAACACACATGAAATGACGCTTGTCAGGTTTAAACACGATTACCGAAAAAAGGATAATTTGGACTTTCGGGCTCTATATTTTTCATGCATGCAATGTATACGAGTGAACCAATATGTCGTTGGGTTCGTATGAAAGTCTACTATATCATGGTGCAAAGAAACTCATGCAGTTTACGTGTATTATGAATGTTTTACGTAGCAGAGTGACGATATATGCATGAAAAAGAAAGGATAATTCGCACCAAATGAACGCTCAACATCCGACTTCGATCGGTTAGGGGCATTAGTGCAAAAAAGAGATTTTTTTTTTTGTTTGGAAGGAAGTGAAACAGGAGATTGGGAATCTGGGATAGTATCAGTGGGACTCCCAAATTGGGAAAGGATTATTGACCATTGAATAAGTGCTGGCTGTCAGTCAACTATAGAAAGAAAATCTCGGAGGGTCGGAGCGACTCTTGGTTACTCAATATGCTCGAGTAGTACAGACTGTACAGGGGATTCAATGTTTCATGGGTTTTTAAATTGAATATATAAGCATTCAGGTTCGGGCTGAATATGGGCTGGGCTAAACCTAGCCTGAGCCCGGCCCGAATTAATTTTCGGATATAAAATTATGTCCGAACTCGGCCCAGCCCAAACCCATTTAAGGCTCAGCCCAAATTTTTTCGGATTGGACAGGCGGGTATCGGGCTAGCCCGCCCAATTGACAGTCCTACGAATCGGTATTGAGGTGCTCATACCCTATCCAAAAATGGATCGGGTAGAGTTGCTATGTTCGGACCCTACCCAAATCTAATCCCGGTGCAAAATTCTTACTCACTTGAATTTTTGGATTGGGTTGAATTGAGATTTCGGGCATTTTATTTCTTTTTCTACCCCCGTTCGTAAACTAGTTCCAAGTTATAAATTCATATACTGAGAAGTTTTTCAAACGGGGATGTAGCTCAGATGGTAGAGCGCTCGCTTAGCATGCGAGAGGTACGGGGATCGATACCCCGCATCTCCACACAAGGTTTATTTTCGTTTTTCTTGTTTTTTTTTGACGCTCAACAGCAAACACAGCACGGTGGCACGCAGGAAGAGCACGTGTAACTCAAGAATGGCGTCCATTCAAAATCGGGGTGGCTCTTACGCAACAGGAAACAGCTTCTTCCCTCGAATACGCTGCGGGGGCCCACCATATACCAACCAGCTTCCTTTTCCATCGTGCCGTTTCTTTCCCGCGAAAAACGTTCGCGCCTCAGGAATCTAGGCATCCTGCCGTTTATTTTCTTTTAAAATCTAGGCACGTGACCGGCGCCACACCCCAAAACCTCCCGTCCCTCGATGACATCCAAGCCGTCCGATGCTAGGAAGAACTGCGTACGGAGAATTATATTCAAATTCGTAGACTGTACAGCTGTCCGGTCCCGTCCGGGAGCCGAGCTTCACCTCGCCGGAGCGAGCAGAGCATCCGAAGCCAGAAGAGAGAAAAACGCAGGCAAACCCTAAAATCCAAATCCCCGCATCCCAGCTCCCATGGCGGTCGCCTCCGCCCCTTGGACCCCATCCCCCCTCTCCCTCCCTCAAAAGCCCCGTCCGGCTCTGATCCCCCTCGCCTCCGTCGCGCCCTCCAAGGCCTGGCCGTCCGCCCCCCAAACCCCGGCCCCGGACCACAAGCTCGTTATCTCCGGCGGGCACCAGCTCTCCGGCCACGTCCGCATCAGCGGCTCCAAGAACTCCTCCCTGGCGATCCTCGCCGGGGCGCTCTGCTGCTCCGTCGGCGGCGACACATTGCTCCGGGGCGTCCCGGACCTCTCCGACACCCGGACCATGGCCTGCATCCTGCGCTCCCTCGGGGCACGGGTGGAGGATCTGGGCGGCGGAGTGGTTGCGGTGGACTCCAGCGGAGTGAGCTCCGTCGAGCCGTCCTTCGAGGCGGTTGGGAGGATCCGGGCGGGGTTCTTCGTGCTGGGCCCGCTGGTCGCCCGGTTCGGGGAGGCCGAGGTTGCTCTGCCCGGAGGGTGCAGGATTGGGGCCCGACCCATTGACCTCTACGTCCTTGGACTCGCCGCCCTCGGTGCCACCGTCGAATTGAGCTAAGTATATGCCAAGCTCTGTTCTTTGCCACCACGGATTTCGATCTCATGAGGCGTTCGGGTGAATCGGTACCGTCCATTGAATTGGGTGTTCTTGATCTCACCATCAATTGCTGATGTCTGATGGGTTTTTTTTTTTTTCTTTTTACAGGGATGAGAAAATCCGAGTGCAGGCTACAAACGGAAGAGGGCTCGTCGGAGGTCGGTTCCATCTGGATTACCCCAGCGTTGGAGCAACTGAAACCCTCATGATGGCCGCATCCCTTGCAGAGGGAGTATCTGTGCTTTCAAATGCAGCGCTGGTGAGATCCCAAGAAATCAAGATTGTCTTCTATTTATGGGTTTCACCGGGAATAGTCCCACATCGGCTAAGGAGCGGTGTATCCTTGCCTTCGTATACCATCCCCCCCTTCACACGAGGTTAGGGCTTGACACCCGCCAGTCCCCTCTCGGGACGACTAGGGAAGAAGGCAACCGTCGGGCACAACTTGGCCACATTCCGGCCCGACTAGGTCCGATTGGGTGGTGCCTGGCTCTGATATCATTTGTAGATACCCTCTCGTCCCCAAAACCCGGGCCCTAAGAGCATCTCTAAAGGGCTCCTTTGGATTTCTTCCTTTCTTGTTTTACCAGAAGAAATAGAGAAGACGCTCCAACGGGCTCCACTAAACTTTCCTATTTTGATATTTTCCTACTCTTCTTCCTAACATCGAAGAGAGAAGTAGGGAAACCTAAGAATAGTGGGCCCTAGTTTGCATTGAATGAGAGTCTATTGACTTTCTTGATTTCTAGAACAACTCTGGTAAAGATTGTTTTCATGGGTCCTGATTTGATCATTTTACACAAAAATAGGGAGAGATTGAGGAGACCGTTGGAGTGCTCTTCCATTCTCAGCCTACGTGGCAGTTATAAGATTTGAAGGATAGGGAAGAATCGTAGGAGCGCATTGGAGATGTTCTAAGGTGGACGAGAGCAATAGGGAAACCTAAAAATAGTCGGCCCCATTTTGCATTGAATGAAAGTCTTGACTTTTTTACTTTCCGGAACAACGCTTGTAAAAATTGTTTTCATGGGTCTTGATTTGGTTATTTTACACAAAAATAGAGAGATTAAAGAGCCCATTGGAGTGCTCTTCCTTTCCCAGCCTATGAGGCAGTTATAAACTTTGAAGAATAGGGAAGAATCGTAGGAGCCCGTTGGAGATGCTCTAAGGGGAGGTCCACCATAGGGTATATAAGCACACCATCACCTAGCCCCTAGCCAATGTGGGACTAAACCCAACAATCAGAGTTGGGCCCGCTCCGCCTCCTCCAATTGTGACTAACAGTGTTCCATGTGATGTTATTGCTCCTTAGGAGCCCGAAGTGGCCGATCTCGCGAATTTTCTGATCGCCAGTGGGGCTTGTATAGAAGGGGCCGGTACACGTACCCTTGTCATCACTGGTAAGAAGCAGTTGCATGGTGCGGAATTCACCATTGTTCCAGATCGCATCGAGGCCGGTACGTTTATGGCGGCGGCAGCCATCACACGCTCGCGCATTTTGCTCTCGCCTGTCGTCCCTGCGCACTTAACATGCATGGTGGAGAAGCTATCTGCAGCTGGGTGCAAGATCTCGCAGATGGGCCCCCGTATTTTGGAAGTGGGATCATTTCAATCTTCAATTCCTAATTCTCGTTACGCACGCACGCGATCAGAAAATTTGCATTGGATCTGCAGGTTTCCGCAGTGGCTGCAGCAACCGGCGGAGATCTACTAGGGTTCGATCTGAAGACGTTGCCATATCCTGGGTTTCCTACCGACCTCCAAGCTCAGTTCATGGCCCTGCTGACGACATGTAATGGGCCAAGTATCGTTGAAGAATCCGTCTTTGAGGACCGTATGCACCATGGTATGCATTAATTCAACCTATGTAGAGTATACTATATTCCCCGAGAGTTCATGAATCGTTTTTGGAGACCCAAATCACTGTTAATGGCTAATTGCTTTCTTCCCCCTTGAGATAGTGAAAGAGCTGCAGAAGCTCAGTGCCGGAATCAAAGTTAGTGGGAATTCAGCAATTGTTGAAGGGAAAAAGCCGGGGAGGTATGTATCTATGTTCTGTGTTTCCAAGTAATGCCTTCAGGTAGTAACACTTGGTCAGTTTGTGGCTGCAGTGTTGCGCTATCTGGTTGCCGTGTCGAGGCGGCGGATTTGAGAGGTGGAGCGGCGCTGGTCTTAGCGGGGATGGCTGCTGCAGGGGTCACTGAAGTCGGCGGTGTCGCTCATATCGATCGGGGCTATGAGAATTTCGAGGAGAAGCTCCTCGCGCTGGGAGCTGACGTCAGAAGGGAGCTGGATTCCAAACAGCAGTAGGTGATGGCCTTGGTTTAGTGCTTACCACTGGAGGGTTTTGTCTCCTGAGATGTTATCAGCTCATTTACCCTCATCTATGTGATGAGTTTTGAAGGCAAGGTTGTAGAGCCTGTGTTAATCCCTCTTGTTGTACAAATGTTCTTCCATAGTTGTTTTGAAATCTGAATGATCATAGGTTTTGCATGCTTTGATTGTGGCTGAATTGAGACCAGTTCCCTTCTCTTCAGATGCCTGCCAACTTACTTTATCAAATTAACATGATCACACTTTTGAAGTAACCCCAGGTTAGTACAGACCAAGGAGAGGAGGTTACTGATCATCTCCCTCTTCAAGCAGCGCCAACAACCGCATTCATGGCCCAGGGCCGAGATCTTATGCCCAGGTCGTGAAGGAAGCAGATCCTCATGCAACCTTTCGACGCACGAGGAGCGTTCATTGTAAGTGGATTTTACTCCTGATCATCCATGAGAGATCTTACTTCTAAGAATGTAGGATCGTTACCAAAAGCGGAAGAATCCATGGATGAAGAACTTGTGCGAATCACGATCTCCGATGCGTGTTCTCCGGACTTGGTTTTCACTCCCTGTGGCAAGAGGGATCTCTCTCTGGTGTGGACAGAGGGGGTATCCAGAAAACTCACGTAGAGATTTCGTTACCCGGGAGGGGGACCAAGTACCGTTATTTATAACCCTTTATGATTTCTCCCCATCAGAGAAATCAACAGATCCAACGGATAAGATTGATCTTAAAATTAGGCCCAGTAGCCCAGAGCATATATAATTATGGTAAGCCCAATCAACAATCACACAGGCCCATCCTTGTTGGGTTTTAGCCTTATATGGATTGTGGACCTCACATGTGAGCATGTGGGCCACATCTCGAAGCCCATAGGCTTACAATCTCCCACTTGGACCACATTGACCACAATTTAAAAAATACATAATATACATTTGTATATGTAAAATAATTTTGAAACAAACTTTATGTGGTCAGGTGATTGGATATTCAAAAGAAACTTTAAATGCCGGCCAAAGAATTAAAAACAAACTTTATGGCTTTTCCATAATGCTCTAGGCCCTTTAACTTTAATGAGAAAGCTCAATGGTAAGGGCCAGGCGGTCCTGTGCTATCCATTTTAGAGCCGCATATTTCCTTCCATAACCACGAGTACCATTAAGACAAACCCATAAAGTAACTTAATCTGGGAAGCTGTATGAGTGAACTTGGTCAAGATGTTCACTCCTAGAATAGACATATCTTTATGTCTATACTTGGTCCTACTTTATAATCCCAATGGATTAGAATATAATTTTCTTAATAATCCCAATGGATTAGAACACAATATTTTTATAGTCAATCAGAAATAATACATTTAAGAAACTAAATGTCTTACACATCAAATGACTCAATCAGACCCATGGACTTTACATGCTCAGTATAGATGCCAGGTGCTAGCCCCTTGCTTATCGGATCTGCAAGCATATGGTCTGTACTGATGTGCTCAACTGAAATCTGATGACTGTCAATCTTTTCTTTAACAACAAGAAATTTGGTGTCTAGATGTCTAGACCCACTGGAGAACTTGTTGTTATTGGAAAATGCAACCGCCGCTGAGTTATCACAGAAAAGACCGAGTGGACGAGAAATGGAGTCCACAATCCGAAGGTCTGTGATGAAATTTCTCAGCCAAATCGCATGTGATACAGCCTCATAACATGCAATGTACTCTGCAGCCATCGTGGAAGGTGCTGTAATTGTCTGTTTTTGACTCTTCCACGAAACTGCTCCTCCAGCTAATAAGAAGATATACCCAGAAGTGGACTTCCTAGTATCTGGGCAGCCGGCAAAGTCAGAGTCTATGAATCCTATAACTTCCAGCTCATCTGATTTCCTATAAGTTAGCATGAAATCCATAGTCCCTCGCAGATATCTGAATACCTTCTTGGTAGCATCCCAATGCGCTTTGCCTGGATCACTTTGAAATCTGCCAAGTAATCCAACTGCAAAGGCAATGTCTGGACGTGTGCACGTCTGTGCATACATAAGGCTGCCAACTGCAGATGCATAAGGTATTTCTGCAATGCCATCCCTCTCCAATTGATTTCTTGGGCTTTGGGATTTACTAAGTATATCCCCTTTATGTACAGGAGCTGTCTCGGATCTGCCTTTATGAAAGTTGAATCTTTCCAGAATTTTCTCAATGTAGGCTTTCTGAGACAAACCTAAAATACCCTTTGGTCTGTCTCTCCGAATTTCTATGCCAAGGACATAGGAAGCCTCACCCATATCTTTCATATCAAAATTCTGGGATAAGAAAACTTTCGTATCATGCAGTAGTCCAAGATCATTGCTGGCAAGCAGAATATCATCAACATATAGGACTAGAATTATAAATTTGCTCCCACTGACCTTTAGGTAAATACATTGATCAACAATGTTTTCCTTAAAACCAAAGGTCAGTATTACCTCGTTGAATTTGAGGTACCACTGTCGGGAGGATTGTTTTAGTCCATATATTGATTTCTTTAGTCTGCATATCATATGCTCTTGTCCTTTGTATGCGAATCCTTCAGGTTGTTTCATGTAAACCTCCTCACACAAATCCCCATTCAGAAAAGCAGTTTTGACATCCATCTGGTGTAACTCAAGGTCAAACTGAGCCACCATAGCCATGATTATTCTGAAGGAGTTCTTCCTGGATACTGGAGAGAAGGTCTCAGTATAGTCAATGCCTTCTTTCTGAGTGAATCCTTTGGCTACCAATCAGGCCTTGTACCTTTCTATATTACCTCTTGAGTCCCGTTTGGTCTTGAAAACCCATTTACAGCCAACGGGCTTCGATCCTTCAGGTAGTACTACAAGGTCCCAGACTTGATTTTTAGCCATAGATTCAAGCTCATCATTCATGGCATTGAACCACTCTTCAGAGTTAAAACTGTTCATGGCTTCAGAAAAACTGAGGGGATCATCAACGCAATGGCCATCCTCATGAAGGTAGATAAGATAATCATTCGATATGGCAGGTCTTTTCTGTCTAGAGGATCTCCTCAACTCCAGTTTTGCTCCCACTGGTGGTACTTGCTGTGGGATAACAACTGGTTCAGGATCTTGATGGAGTGGTTCCTGTTTCACATTTTGTGGTTCTTGAATTATGGGTTGTATTTCCACAGCACGAGGCTGTCCAACTGAAAATGGAATAAACCCATATGGAACAGGTACAAGAGCTTCCTGTAAAGGAGTATCCTGCTCTATATGCTCCTCAAACACTATATGTCGAGGTTGCACACTCCCACTGATTGAGTTATCATCTATGAACCTTGCAGTCCTTGTTTCTACAATCTTTATAGGAGAAGATGGACAGTAGAACTTATACCCTTTGGACCTTTCCGGATAACCGATAAAATAACCTGATACGGTTCTTAGGTCCAATTTCTTAATATGTGGGTTGTACACCCTAGACTCAGCTTGACAACCCCACGTGTGCAAATGTCCTAAACTTGGTTTCCTTCCTGTCCATATTTCATAGGGTGTCTTTGGAACAGCCTTCGAAGGAACCCTGTTTAAGATATACGTGGCAGTCCTTAAGGCTTCAGCCCACAAAAATAAAGGAAGGATAGAGTTACTGATCATACTCCTAACCATATCAATCAATGTGCGGTTTCTTCGCTCAGCTACACCATTCTGGCTTGGCGTACCAAGAGTGGTGTATTGAGGAACTATACCACACTGTTCAAGGAACTTTACAAAAGGTCCAGGAGCCTGACCTGTTGAGGTCTGTCTACCAAAGTATTCACCACCTTGATCTGATCTGACCACCTTAATTCTTTTGTTAAGTTGGTTTTCTACCTCGGCCTTGAAAGCTTTAAAGGCATCGAGTGCTTCAGATTTCTCCTTAAGCAAGTAGATATAACCACATCTTGAATGGTCATCAATAAATATGATGAAATACCGTTGGCCTGTAATGCACTGCGGGAACGGTCCACAAATGTCAGTATGGACCAAGTCTAGTGTTCCATCACTTCTTATAGCACCTTTAGAGGAGTTCTTGGTCTGCTTGCCCTTTATGCAGTCCACACAGATTCCAAAGTCAGAAAAGGTGATGTTCAATAATCCTTCTCTAATTAACCTTTGGATCCTTTCCTTGGAGATATGCCCTAATCTTTTATGCCATAATAAGGACAAGTGACTACTGGTTTCTTCATTTCCATGCAGAGTTACTAAAGAGTGATTTTGGGAAGTATTAAGAAGAATCCTATACAACCCATCAATCAGAATACCTGAACCAACACATTGGGATTGATAGCACAACTGGAACTGGGAATTAATAAAGCTAAAAGCAAATCCCAATGAGTCAAGTCTTGATACAGAAATCAAATTTCTAGAAAATGCAGGAATATAAAAGGTATTTTCCAGATCAAGTACAAAGCCAGAATCTAGAAAAAGCCTAAAAGTGCCAACGGATTGAACTTTCGAGCGCACGCCATTCCCAGTAATCACGCTACGCTCATCCGGTCTTGGTAGCCTGCTGGATAGGTATCCCTGCATGGAATTTGCCACATGCACAGTGGCACCAGTGTCAATACCACCAAGTATCAGATGGAACATAAACTGAATACAATTCTAGGCATACCGAAATGAAGGAGTTACCTTTCTTCTGGAGCCATTTAGTATAGCGAGGGCAATCCTTCTTCACGTGACCTCTTTTCTTGCAGAAGAAACATCTAGGGCCCTGAATGCCAGCTTGATTTTCCTGAGTAGCTGGCGCCCTTTTAGTCTTCTTCTTCCCCGAGTCACGATTCATATGCCTGCTACTTTCTCCTCTGGTGCGCTTCTGACCCTTATGAGAGATCATATTGATGCTATGAGAGCTCTCCTGTCTCAACCTGCTCTCCTCCTGAACACACATGTGTTAGAATTGGTGAGGTCTACAGCTCGTAAAACCTATAGTTTAGCTATGTATGGTTGATAGTATAGGATTGCATATTGGTACGTACCTTAGTACGTGTTCTGATTACAGAACAGAGAGCCATGGCTACATGGTAATCCACTTGAGTGGGAGACTCAAGGGACTGGTCCCATGTAACCTAAATACGTTCGCAGCTCTGATAAGGGTTGGTCGCCCTATCAGGATAAGCTGTTGGGATGACAGAGCGTAGGTGTCTCCACCACGGTCATTACCAGGCACAGTGTCTGTGGCCGAACGGAACCAACACGGTGCACAGATCGATGACCAGACATCGGTGCACTAAACCGTGTTTCTGCTTAGGGTAAAACGGTCCTAAACCCTGAGGAACCATATCTGGTGGACTAACCAGTTGTGTGGTGCTTTGGCGCACCAATGTGTGAGGATCCGGATGCAGTGATCCAAAACCACGGTGTACTGGGTTACCCGGCTGGCGTTGCATCAGCGTGTCACTCCTGCAGGCTATCCACACCCCTAACGGGAGGTGCGTTCCTTGGTCTGACCTACGTCGTATTAAACCCTGGCCAGGTGGTCATTAGTTGGACTGGTGACGGATCCGGTTGCTCGGAAGAGTAATCGGAGGTACGATGTATGTGGTCAACCGGGAAGGAACCGAGTCATATGAGCACTCGAGTCTGACGGTATTCTCCACTGCTCGAGTTGCATCATGGCACCAAGTGGAGGGACAGCGAGTTTACCATACTAAGCGGAGAGCAGGGGTATGTGGGAGAACATAGTAAGTCCGGGGGGATTGGAGTGCAGCCTGCGTCGCACTCTGGGTGGCTACGCAGGTTAACTCGGACTCAGAGGATCGATGGTACACTCGGGTAGTGTGTCGATCGAGTCTGAGTTGGAAGCCATGAACCCTGGTCCCTGAAGGTTCCACCTTATCGACATTATGTATGGTTCTTATACCATCTCCTCGAAACACAGAACGTAGTTAGAGGAAGCGAGAAGTCCAAGCATACGCTCCGTGAGTGCTTCGCACTAGTGCACGGTAGATGCATAGCTACGTGTGTGCACTAAGGGGAAACCCTAGGTTAGTGCAGAGACACATGTAGCAATTCCTTGTCATAAGTGGACTTTGCCACATAGGTGCGATGCACCGGGACATGTTGCGAGTTGACTAGTTGACTTCACTAGGGGCACCCTATGGGAACCTCAGAGAATAGTGAAATCACTGGTGCACTTCACTTATGTGTGCCTTGTAAAGTCTCGTACACGAGGAACGGCCAACTAGTGACATAAGGGCGTTTTGGTCATACCATGCGCCATTATGCACTAAGGGGGCCAGCCCTAAGTGTTGAGAGACTGGTCAAGGCCGGCCCCATTAGTTTCGGGAGGTTGTTGCCTCCGATGAAGGGGCCGGTTATGAGGCGCAGAAAACGGGCTGGTTTTGACCATTTTCGAAAACAAGGAAAGGATAGAGATAAAGAAGAGATATATAGGGATAAAGCTTGAATCAATCATCCTTATCCATACTGTCCTTATCCATATGGATAGACCGGCTATATATATGAGAAGGAGAGAGAGGGGGCACGAAATTAATAGAGCCATGCAAGCCCTAGGGCCGGCCATGGCATGGGGAAACCCTAGCCGCCCCCTCTCCTCTCTTCGCATCTCCTCTCTCGTCTCTCTCTCTCTCGCTTGCGCCATTGGATGGCGACTCGTCTTCCTCACGTGGTGTTTCGTAGAAGAAGAAGGCTCGTCGTATGGAGGCACTCAGAGATCCATCGACGAGGTGCCGTGCATCGTGTGAGATCGGGTGAACTAGAAGGCGTCTCCCGCAACCTTTTGTTGTCCAGAATCTGCACAGAAAATCAACGTTGTTTCTACGATTCCGGGATCTACAGAAGTCCAAACGACGTGAAACTTGTTGCAAAAGTTCCGTATCGAAGTTGGCTACCTTCAGTCCAAATTTCAGCCCAATCGGAGTTCAGAGAAAAAAGTTATGGCTGCCGCACCGAAGCTATGTCGAGCAGATCCGTAGCCCGTCTCCATCGACAAAGAAGAAATTTGTCGCGGTGAAAGATTCCGCACGTAGGTATGATCTCTAACAAGTAGATCTAACATAATTAGAATATGCATTCATGCTAGATTGTTCGTTTGCGTTAGATCGTCGTTAGGGGTTCGCGTAGTTGCCATGCTAGATTCATACACGCATATGTAGATCGTTTCGATGAAAATTTTGATATGTAACGCACACCGCTCACGGTCCTCGGACCTTCACTTTGCTTCCGCTGCGGGCCTCTACCATGGATTTATTTCCAACAATTGGTATCAGAGCCACGCTAGTGGTGTGCGTTTCATTTTTTTCATGAAACCGTCATGTGCGCACATGAATAGTATGTGCCGCCATCGGGGTTCTACGAGTAGATCATGCATAGTATATTTTGTGTGTTCTATGAATCGTTCTTGCAGGGCGCCGCTTCTAAAATTATTCTGGATATGTGATTGCTTGCTACCGGGGGTCGGACCCCGTGTTAGCGATTTTGTCTGGATATTTTTCTTCTATGTGTGGATAGATTTTAGAGCCATAGTCGGGCAAGAGGTGAAGATTTACCACCCTTGATTCCCAGGCTTTTGCTAGGTTTGTTTTCCTTTTCTTTCTAGGAAATTGTGTACGAGCGAGCACTTGCTCGAAGCGTACTAGATCTTTTTCAGTTACAGATTGAAGAGGAGGACTTGCCGTGGAGATCCACCACTGGAAGATGAGCGGAACCTTGGAGGACGATGGCGATCCGACGAAGCGTACACGATGACGGCAAAGGGCAGAAAGCGTTAGAAGATCGTATACAGAGGCTTGCACCGGATCGAGGAGCCTTGCGAAGGAGACAAAGAGCCTGCGCTGTGCCAGTCAGGTTCAGGGGTCGGACCCTGAACTTGATTCAGTTATGTGCTTGTTTCTTTCAGTAGTTCTTTATATTTCAGTAGAGAACCCCGATGCGATAATTTGATTATCTGTGTTAGAGGGATGCCCTTTCCCCTCGGGTCCTAGAGACCTTATTAGGATAGGATTCCACTAGTGACGCCTATTATTTAATTGACCCTTGATGATAGCATGAATTCCTCACATTTGGTTATGCCCCCATTAGGTCAACACCCGATTAGTCGGGTGTGCCTATTTGGCAAGCATCGAAACCTAGAATGAGTTGGAATTCTACTATGATATCATTCGTCAAATTTATAAGCAAGGCGCCATGGTAGTGGAAGACCTTTCCTTTAAGTCTGACCTTAGGTTAGGCTCCAGGGCATTAGTGTGATAGCCAAGTTTGCGAAGCATCGATGTTCTTGGGATATGTAATGTGACCCTTGAGTGGAGAAATCCACTTGAGGCAGGGACTATGATATTCCGAGATCAATTAATGCTTCGCGAAAGGCTTGAATGCTAGTGGGAGCACGGTATGACCAGGGTCTAGTGTATAGGTTGTCGTGACCTTAGTGTACACTCATACTTGCATTAAATAACCCTCAACTTTAATAAGGGATGTAAGAGAGGACTTTTAGAGATCCTCTGGCCTCCATGGCCAGTCGTTTTGTGTTTGGGTAGGGATGCATAACTTCACACCCCCTAGGGTGGGAGCTGTGTGTTTCCATGCCAAATTACTTAATGACCTCCCTAAGGATATGGCGATTACGAGACCAGAAGAGAAGGGCTTTTCATCCCACCCTAGTGGGGGCCGCATGAACTCCCGTGTCGTAATTGCTTAGGCTCGTGGGTAAGCATCCTAAGTGCACGTGAGGTATTCGTTGCGAAGACAACGGTGATCACGTGGTACTGGCCAAAAGATAACCATGGTCCATCAAAGCCCTTAGTTGGCAGATTTGGACTGGGTCAAGGAAAGGCCCGTGTAAGCGGATTGACGCTGCATGATGCCCCCTAGGGCAGGTGTAGTCGATTCCGAGATCTTACATACATGGTTAATTAATCCATAGAGGTGTCTTCGCTTTGAGGGTAGCGCTGACATTTGGATATAATTAGCTTATTTTCAAAATCCATAAAATAAGTTTTCTTGCATTCATTTTCATTCAACCATATAGTTCCCCTATCCGCTATCCCATAAGAGAACCAGTTATCGGGTCTCTAACTACGTATAGTGGAAGCGCAATCTTTAGCTTATGCTTAGGGTAGTAAATGTACATTGGCATGCAATCTAAATATCCCTGTATTAGACCTAATGGGTCCAGATATTACTAGGGCACTAACTAGGGCATATAACGACTAGCAAGAGTCTAAGGAGATGTGCAAGTGCTATGTTATAGCAGACTTGCGGACAACTCTTTAGAAGCGAGTCAGAGATATGCCGGGTCTTCTCTAATAAAGTTTTACTTGCATAAGATATCTGCTAGGCGAAGTCAGTAGACTCATCGCTTATCCACCAAGATACTTGTCGGTACCAAGATGTCAGAGGGAATGCTTGTTCGGGAACACATCCTTGAGTTCCAGATCGAACTAGATTCCAAAGACATAGTACCAGATGACGAGGTGGTGGAAGACGTCTATCTTGCATCCCTGTCTGGAACCTTCGAAGGCGTTATCAGAGACTTTAGCTTTAACAAGTTAGAGATGATAAACACAGAACTTCTAAGGAGATTTCCAAGAGACAAAGGATGAGATCAAGATTAAAGGCAATGCCTTTAGTGCTTAACCTAGGTCTTCTTTAGAAGAACCTAAGGGAATAACTTATAAGAGATCGAAAACTATTCTAGTGCAGAAACTGGTGTGGAATCCTAAGTCTGGTAACGCCAAGGACGGAAGTATTTCCGCTGTGGTGAGCATAGGGGGTATTTGAAGATTGAGTATGGCCTCTGGATGTTAGGAGTTGAGTCGCTATCTAGTAGCAGTTCTTATGCTTCTTGGAATGTAGACTTCGGGTCTACAGAGATTCAAGGAAAGCAGAAGGCTACTTTATAGTGAAGGAATCCTAACATAGGTACTGATGCCATAAGCCGCTGCGGAAGCTGTTAGATATGATTGTCTTAGTTTTTCCGAAACACGGATTTTGATCTTTAGAGATGTAGTTCTGTTTCCTCCTTGGTAAATGAAATTTTTAGTTTTAGACAGCACCGTTGGTGTGTATCTTAAACTGAATAGATAGCTAGAGGAATAGATCAGAATAATCTCTTTGTATTTAATCCTAATTCGGAAATAGATTTCATGACAGCTGTAGCGTCTAACTGAAATTCATCTAAATCCTTCGGAGAAGCTATCCCATTTGTGACCCCTCTGATTTAGATATTCTTCCTCAGATAAATTCAGAGGTAAAAGAAGGTCGATTTTCTGTTCACAGAATCATCGGAGATCCTTCTAACCTATGAGTGTAATCTGGACGGCAGAATAACTAAAAGGGCCATGAAGGTATGGGAGTTAGTTAATTTTGACGTCTATGGTTCCAAGAGCGTCCAGACGAAGGAGTCTCTTCGACTTATCGAGGAAATAAAAACCTATCGGATGGGTTCCATAGGATCCTGAGGGAGCATGGGATTAGCTCCCAGTTAAATGCTCCAAGGATGATACGTCAGAATAAAGTCTCCGAGAGAAGGAATCGGACCCTGTTTGACATAGTCCGTAGTATGATGAATATTGCCAAGTGTACTACCCACCTTTTGGTGGGGTTGTACCTTAAAACAGTAGCTTATATCTGAAACTATCTCTTATCTAAATCAGTGCCTCAGACCTATAGAGAGCTATGGTCTAAGCGAAAGCTGACACTATAGTGTCTCGAGATATAGGGTTGTCCTGCACTTGTGCAAAAGGACAAGAGGGATGAGATGGAGATATAGTTTCAGGTATATCTGTTTGTAGGTTACCCTTAGGAGGCATAAGGTGGACTGTTTTATGATCTTGAGGTTAGGAAGGTAATCGTTTCTACGAATACCATCTACCTAGACCAGGATTATATTATAGACCATAAGTTTGCCGGTAAGGTAGTTCTGGGTGAACTACTGGGTACTGGTAGAGAGTGCGCATCTGAAAAACGTAGTGGGAGCAGATGATACAAGAAACTAGTATACCAGGTATTGTAGAAACAATTCACTTTTGTACCACCACCACTTCGTCGTTGTGGGACCATCAGAGCTCCTGAAAGATGCTATGGAGAAACTTTGATAGTTAATCCAGAGTTTCAGGAGGATGATCCTTAGAGCTACGAAGAAGTAGTGGGAGCTTCCTTTGAACCACCACCACCTCATCGTTGTGGGACCCTCAGAGCTCCTGAAAGATACTATGGAGAGACTTTGATAGTTAATCCAGAGTTTCAGGAGGATAACCCCTAGAGCTACGAAGAAGTAGTGGGAGCTTCCGACAGCTCTTACTGACAAAAGACCATGGAGACAAATTTGCATCAATGTCCCTTGGAACAGTCTTGACACTTATAGCACTATCACCCTTCAGGGTGTAGAAGGTGCATTAGAAGAGCACCCGATTAAGACTTAAGTAGCTAGATTAGTTACCAAAGGAGAAGGGATTGACTATGTCAAAACCATCTCACTGGTAGCTATGCTTAAGTCTATAACGGATCCTCTTAATCCATCACAGCCCATTATAGTTGGGAGATCTGGTTGATGGATGTCAAGACAGTTATTCCCTAACAGGAATTTGGAAAGGACATATGGATGATGTAGCCCCAGGTTTGTGTCAGTAGGTTAGGAAGATATGGAATGCAAGTTGCAACGGTCCATTTATGGACTGATGCAAGCATCCATGTTGGAATATCTATTTTGATCAAGAGAATCCGCTCACACGGATTTGATCAGAATGAGGATAAACCAAGATGGTACAGGAAAGGTGAAATAGCTACAAGGGTATATTTAGTACTTTACGTTAACGATATTCTACTGATTGAAAATGACGTAGGAATATTGTTTACGGTAAAGGTATGTAGTCATCACAATTCGATGTGAAAGACCCTAGTGAGGCGAGTTATGTTCTGGGAATCAAGGTAACTCGAGACAACCAGAGCAAGATTCTCTTGCTGTCACAGGCTACGCATGAAGATAAGATTCTAGCCAGATTCGTTTTACGAGGCTAGATATCTATTGCGCAGCAGGAAGATGGGTCGGTTTCAGTCGAACCCGGGTCCAGATCTTTGGACCGAAGTGAAGGGTATACTCAGAAATCCTCGTTAAGTAAGGATTGTGAGTTAGCTTGCACTTCACAGGTCCTGATATCGATTGGACACACAGGATCTGACTTTAGTGTCAGATGTGTGTTCCAGAGAATCGATTTCAGGGATTATTTTTATCTTGGGATTAGAAGCGGTAGATGGTAGAGTGTGAAGCAAGAATGCATCACAGACTCTACCACAGAGGCTTAGCACGTTGTTGCGTGCTAGGTAATATATCAGGTGGTAAGGCTTAGGAAGTTCTTAGAGAACTTGGGACGCGTACCAGAAGCTCAGTTATCTGTTGTTTCAACAGAAGAGCGGTAAGCAAGGTCCAAGGAGACTAGGCACCGCCGTGAGGGGAAACCCATCAAGTACAAACTCCACTTGATCTGACAGTTATAGAAGGAAATGCAAGTAGCGGTACTGAGGTGGAATCTACAGACAATGTTGCCAATTCCTTTAAGGAATTCCTGCAAAGGCTTTTGGGCAGCATGTAGAAGCTACAGAGCTCAACACCGTTATTCCTTGTTAGACCTAGTGGGAGATTGTTAGAATTGGTGAGGTCTACAGCTCGTAAAACCTATAGTTTAGCTATGTATGGTTGATAGTATAGGATTGCATATTGGTACGTACCTTAGTACGTGTTCTGATTACAGAACAGAGAGCCATGGCTACATGGTAATCCACTTGAGTGGGAGACTCAAGGGACTGGTCCCATGTAACCTAAATACGTTCGCAGCTCTGATAAGGGTTGGTCGCCCTATCAGGATAAGCTGTTGGGATGACAGAGCGTAGGTGTCTCCACCACGGTCATTACCAGGCACAGTGTCTGTGGCCGAACGGAACCAACACGGTGCACAGATCGATGAGCAGACATCGGTGCACTAAACCGTGTTTCTGCTTAGGGTAAAACGGTCCTAAACCCTGAGGAACCATATCTGGTGGACTAACCAGTTGTGTGGTGCTTTGGCGCACCAATGTGTGAGGATCCGGATGCAGTGATCCAAAACCACGGTGTACTGGGTTACCCGGCTGGCGTTGCATCAGCGTGTCACTCCTGCAGGCTATCCACACCCCTAACGGGAGGTGCGTTCCTTGGTCTGACCTACGTCGTATTAAACCCTGGCCAGGTGGTCATCAGTTGGACTGGTGACGGATCCGGTTGCTCGGAAGAGTAATCGGAGGTACGATGTATGTGGTCAACCGGGAAGGAACCGAGTCATATGAGCACTCGAGTCTGGCGGTATTCTCCACTGCTCGAGTTGCATCATGGCACCAAGTGGAGGGACAGCGAGTTTACCATACTAAGCGGAGAGCAGGGGTATGTGGGAGAACATAGTAAGTCCGGGGGGATTGGAGTGCAGCCTGCGTCGCACTCTGGGTGGCTACGCAGGTTAACTCGGACTCAGAGGATCGATGGTACACTCGGGTAGTGTGTCGATCGAGTCTGAGTTGGAAGCCATGAACCCTGGTCCCTGAAGGTTCCACCTTATCGACATTATGTATGGTTCTTATACCATCTCCTCGAAACACAGAACGTAGTTAGAGGAAGCGAGAAGTCCAAGCATACGCTCCGTGAGTGCTTCGCACTAGTGCACGGTAGATGCGTAGCTACGTGTGTGCACTAAGGGGAAACCCTAGGTTAGTGCAGAGACACATGTAGCAATTCCTTGTCATAAGTGGACTTTGCCATATAGGTGCGATGCACCGGGACATGTTGCGAGTTGACTAGTTGACTTCACTAGGGGCACCCTATGGGAACCTCAGAGAATAGTGAAATCACTGGTGCACTTCACTTATGTGTGCCTTGTAAAGTCTCGTACACGAGGAACGACCAACTAGTGACATAAGGGCGTTTTGGTCATACCATGCGCCACTATGCACTAAGGGGGCCAGCCCTAAGTGTTGAGAGACTGGTCAAGGCTGGCCCCATTAGTTTCGGGAGGTTGTTGCCTCCGATGAAGGGGCCGGTTATGAGGTGCAGAAAACGGGCTGGTTTTGACCATTTTCGAAAACAAGGAAAGGATAGAGATAAAGAAGAGATATATAGGGATAAGGCTTGAATCAATCATCCTTATCCATACTGTCCTTATCCATATGGATAGGCCGGCTATATATATGAGAAAGAGAGAGAGGGGGCACGAAATTAATAGAGCCATGCAAGCCCTAGGGCCGGCCATGGCATGGGGAAACCCTAGCCGCCCCCTCTCCTCTCTTCGCATCTCCTCTCTCGTCTCTCTCTCTCTCGCTTGCGCCATTGGATGGCGACTCGTCTTCCTCACGTGGTGTTTCGTAGAAGAAGAAGGCTCGTCGTATGGAGGCACTCAGAGATCCATCGACGAGGTGCCGTGCATCGTGTGAGATCGGGTGAACTAGAAGGCGTCTCCCGCAACCTTTTGCTGTCCAGAATCTGCACAGAAAATCAACGTTGTTTCTACGATTCCGGGATCTACAGAAGTCCAAACGACGTGAAACTTGTTGTAAAAGTTCCGTATCGAAGTTGGCTACCTTCAGTCCAAATTTCAGCCCAATCGGAGTTCGGAGAAAAAAGTTATGGCTGTCGCACCGAAGCTATGTCGAGCAGATCCGTAGCCCGTCTCCATCGACAAAGAAGAAATTTGTCGCGGTGAAAGATTCCGCACGCAGGTATGATCTCTAACAAGTAGATCTAACATAATTAGAATATGCATTCATGCTAGATTATTCGTTTGCGTTAGATCGTCATTAGGGGTTCGCGTAGTTGCCATGCTAGATTCATACACGCATATGTAGATCGTTTCGATGAAAATTTTGATATGTAACGCACACCGCTCACGGTCCTCGGACCTTCACTTTGCTTCCGCTGCGGGCCTCTACCATGGATTTATTTCCAACAACATGGTCAGTAGTTCATTCACTGACCATTTTTCCTTCTGTGTGTTGTAGGAGATCTTGAAGGGTCCGAATTCAGATGGCAGGGAGTTCAGTATGAACTGCACCAGAAAGGAGTCCGAGATGGTAATCTCAATAGCATTCAGCTGCGATGCAATATCCCGCATCTCCATTATGTGCTCCCGAATGGAGCCTGATCCGGAGTACCTCATGGAAAAGAGCTTGCTCATTAAGGTGCTGGCTAGTGCCTTATTAGAGCTAGCAAACTGTTGCTCCACGCCTCAATGAATTCGCGGGATGTCTCACAATCGGGGATAGATCCCTTTATGTTTCTTCCGACATGCGCTTTCATCAGCATCAAACTTAGCCGATTAGAGCGCTCCCACTTATCAAAGAAGGCCCTTTGATCTGGGGTAGACCCCTGTAGGAGAGGTTGGCTTATCAGCCCTTAACGCCAGATTTAGGTCCATGCACCCTAACAGTATCAACATTCTCTCTTTCCACTCCGCATAGTTGGAGCCATTAAGGATAGGGAGAGAATTATTCATGGGTAGTAACATAGTAGGATTAACAGCTGTAATACAGAATAAGCAGGAAAAATAAATTAGAAGCTACATCACAGGATTCCACACTTTAACTATCCCAAGTCATCGTCTGGGCTTCAGACTGAGATGGCTTGGTGAGTAACCAAATGCAACATCACAACCCCTCCTTTGGGAGCAGAACTATGACTGCTCTAGGTTCACTCAACTTGACAGTTTGCAACTGTCTGAAAGACTGGTGATTCTTAAGTTTCCAGTTTTAAAGAGTATGACACCTTTGGACAGTCAAGATCTCTTCAAAATAGATCTCAATAGAATCCCCATCCTACTCCATCCTGAGCCTACTTTTGTGTTCAGCCCTCCTTTGGGAGCAGACTGGGCACACTAGTACTCAGGTGCAAGACTGTGTGAACACGGGCTTTATGTAGTAAACTCTCAAATTCTTCTACCTGAGGCCGCTTTGGCTTGCACCCAGATAGTCGAAAAAGCGAGTAAGTACCACCTATAAGTGTTGCACTCAAAACACTACCACAAGTAGTAAACACTAAATAGTGCCAACTCAAGAGCTTTATATGGTGAAGAAAGTACTCACTCCAACTTGAGGCTGCTTTGGCTAGCACTCAGTTGGTGTAGGCACAAATCAACACCATCTAGAAAAATTGCATCTAACAAGATGCGTCAATGGCACAATTTAGTGATTTCCAAAATGTTAGGGTCTTTTCTGTCAATTGATATAAAACAGGGCTTTAGGGCTCGGCCAGGGATTCCACACATCCATACATCATCAAAAAATAATAGATAGTCCAAAGTCCAATTATACAGACCAAAATTGATGAATAAAACAACTTGGAAGCACTGTTCACAAACAGGCCCCTGCAATTTATAAAATTACATAAACGAACTTTCTGCATTTCCTTCACACGACCTGTTACTGAATAATCCCATAGCCTTCGGGATCGATTATAGGTCCAGCAATGTGCATAGCACAAACATTCACAGCATTGCAGAAACATTCACAGAGAATAAATTGCATATAGGTCCCTGGCCGACCCAAAAAAAAATTCGCAGAAAAGCCCTTATTTAATCAATTGACAGATGGTTCATTATGTGGTATGACTCAATTTAGTCCAAGCCAAATCGGTTCATACCCGGATTGGTTCGATTCGAAACAATTTGGATCGGATGAATTTAAGGCAGAAGGTTTGGATCAAATCATTTGGGTTTGATTGGGTTGAACATATGTCACTGTTTGCACATTCACGGAATAATGTACAACCAATGCTTTGTTAAATATCTAAACAATTCTATTTGAGTCGGGTTTACAAAAAAAAACCCAATAGGCCCAAATAAAAACCCAATATATGAAAAGTCCAAATAATTCACAGATCCCTTCCCTTTCTTCACGATTTCAGCACCGCGAAGCACAATTCTTTTTGGGTCGGGTTGTCAAAAGAAACCCAATACTGACCCAATATAAAAACCCACCAGCAATTAAGCTGATCCAACGATTCCAACCCCACTACTCTCAAGCCCTAGAATATTTCTGAAGGGTCACGAGTATCCGGCAGCGCCCATTCGCGACAACCGCCGGCAACTGCACCTCTCCGCGTCCCAACCGTCGCTCGATCGGTTGCCGGCGAGTAACGGCTGCAACCTCCCCTCTCCGAGTCCCAATCGACGCCCGATCGGCCGCCGGCGAGCAACGAGATCGTTCCCAATCACGCCGGTGGACCCACTCGCGAGCTGCGGACTGCGAGGCCTCCGGCGAGCGTCGAGATCATCTCCAACCTTGGCCCGTAGCACCACCCGGGATCGGCACTCTTCCCCTTTCCCCCCTTTTTTTTTTTTTGAGAAATGGATTTTTGGGGATTTCTGATACCAGAATGGGGATTTGTGATGCGATGGCAACTCGGATGCGAGGAAGAAGAGTTGTTCGGCGAGTCCTTCGAATCATTCAAAACGACAATCGGATTTGGGGTTTTCTTGCTGTACATCCATGGAAAAAATTCTACCCATTTCATCCGATTCAAAATGGTCGAATACAACGTTTTGTTTTTTACAGAAAAAATCAAAGAAAACGAATTGAACCATTCCGGGTATGAACCGATTTGGCTTCGACTAAATTGAGTCATACCACATAATGAACCATCTGTCAATTGATTAAATAAGGGCTTTTCTGCGAATTTTTTTTTGGGTCGGCCAGGGACCTATATGCAATTTATTCTCTGTGAATGTTTCTGCAATGCTGTGAATGTTTGTGCTATGCACATTGCTGGACCTATAATCGATCCCGAAGGCTATGGGATTATTCAGTAACAGGTCGTGTGAAGGAAATGCAGAAAGTTCGTTTATGTAATTTTATAAATTACAGGGGCCTGTTTGTGAACAGTGCTTCCAAGTTATTTTATTCATCAATTTTGGTCTGTATAATTGGACTTTGGACTATCTATTATTTTTTGATGATGTATGGATGTGTGGAATCCCTGGCCGAGCCCTAAAGCCCTGTTTTATATCAATTGACAGAAAAGACCCTAACATTTTGGAAATTACTAAATTGTGCCATTGACGCATCTTGTTAGATGCAACTTTTCTAGATGGTGTTGATTTGTGCTTACACCAACTGAGTGCTAGCCAAAGCAGCCTCAAGTTGGAGTGAGTACTTTCTTCACCATATAAAGCTCTTGAGTTGGCACTATTTAGTGTTTACTACTTGTGGTAGTGTTTTGAGTGCAACACTTATAGGTGGTACTTACTCATGGATGATCAGGAGTAAAATCCACTTACAATTGGTATCAGAGCCGTGGTTCCGGCCTGGACGGATTGGTTGAATGACCGATTCACAACATTTAATTTCAATCAATTGTAAGTGGATTTTACTCCTGATCATCCATGAGAGACCCTACTTCTAAGAGTGTAGGATCGTTACCCAAAGCGGAAGAATCCATGGATGAAGAACTTGTGCGAATCACGATCTCCGATGCGTGTTCCCCGGACTTGGTTTCCACTCCCTGTGGCAAGAGGGATCTCTCTCTGGTGTGGACAGAGGGGGTATCCAGAAAACTCACGTAGAGATTTCGTTACCCGGGAGGGGGACCAAGTACCGTTGTTTATAACCCTTTATGATTTCTCCCCATCAGAGAAATCAACAGATCCAACGGATGAGATTGATCTTAAAATTAGGCCCAGTAGCCCAGAGCATATATAATTATGGTAAGCCCAATCAACAATCACCCATGCCCATCCTTATTGGGTTTTAGCCTTATATGGACTGTGGACCTCACATGTGAGCATGTGGGCCACATCTGGAAGCCCATAGGCTTACATTCATGGCCTGAGATCTCGGCCTGTTCGTAAATCGGATGTGTCTCTTGGGCTGTGGATGGAGAGGACACTATGCTTCTTCTTGTAGAGACCCAATTGTCTGTTTCCTGTGCAGGAAAGTCGGGCACAAGTTGTCGGTGTGTGCGATGGCCAAGAAGGGAGGTCTGCTGTCCAGCTTCTCGAGTGTGTAGCCTCGCCGCGTGGGGGTCCCACTGGCGCCATCTATGGAGTATGATATCCCGTACGATGAGAGCATACATGCCCATCTTAGGGCTATGGAGCGCTTCGGGGTTTGGTCGATTTGAAGCAGAGTCCACAACCTTTTGGGAGCTCCATCCTTTCCTGTGCGAGGGGTGGGGAGACGAGTGGGAGTGGAGGGTGAAGAAACTTTCCGATGATATATTTTTGGTGGAGTTGATGGGGAATCTGCTTGCGAAGTCAATCCCCTGCGCCGACGGAAGCCTTCAAACCTCAGGATGGTGCTCGAGGTTAGAGGATTAGAGTACTGCAGAGATCGCACAACTATGCAGAAAATACGATACACAAATATAATAGAAAGAACACCACGGATTTACCAAGTAATCAAGGACTTGGATTATCACTAGCGAAAGAATTCAACCGTAGGGGTCTCCGTATGTCGGACCCCGCAAACCCTCTCCTTGCTCCTCTCAAAGAACACACCCAAAAAGTAGAGAACAATCCGCCCGAGTGATACATAGATGTATAAGAGGATCACCAAGAGATGAAACTGTCCGTTGAAATAGAAGTCAAGGTAGACGCGTCGAGAAACCCGAAGAAGATCCACACACCATATCCTCTTCATATCTTCTTCTTTCTCTCTACTTTCCTTCCTTTCTCTTCTTTCTACGTGGCAAACCCTAGACCGGCTTTTTGTTCTCTCCTCGTCCATGACTCGTTGTCAATCCTCTACCGGAAGAACCACTCCACCGTGGTCACAGCTGTTATGCTCTCACAAGCAACCAAGAGTCTCGGGAGAGCATCACTCCGGTGCCCCCCTCGGATCATTCAATCTTCTCCCGCGACTCGCTCTCCTCCGTAGACGATCTTGAACCCCTCCGGTAGCTGTCTTTGACAATTCCCACGAGTTTCGTCACAAACCCTAAAGCCCCCATGCTTCCCTTCTTATATAAGAGCAAACACATAGCTTTAGGTTTTCCAAAACAGCCCCGTCAAACAAACAACCTGCGCTAGCAGGTCCATGTCTGCTCGAGCAGGAAATTCTTGCTAGTGTTTTTTTGGGCTGGGTTTTAATGGGCCAAAAAAACCCAATAGTTCACTTTCACGAGGGCCCTTGAGGCAGCTATCCGATCGGGGACCATCACACTTAGACTTGTCAACGGATCGGATTAGGCTTATACCAAATTCGATCCGTCAAGTAAACGGGTTATCGGATTCAGACTGTTATCAAATCACTGGATCAAAAAATCCAATCCAAATATGTTTAACTACAAATTTGATCAAATTCATATCATAATCTGGATCATGAAAAATAGTACATCAACGATTGTGATATCGCTGTGCATCGAATCCAGAGAAGAATGTCCATTCCGAACTTGGGACTCGGAAGGGCCAAGATAAAATCTGAGTTTCAATCAGAGGACCATGATAATCTTTTTTATATTAATCCTTAGGGCCTAAGATTTAAAGCAATATATTCAAACAATGGATAAAATGTAATATATTATCTTAACTCCATATCCGATTTATCAAGTAAATGGTTACCGGATTCGGATCGTTATCGGATTATTGCATCAAAAAAACATATCCATATTCGACTTAACGGATTGGATTCGGATCAAAATCCAGTCCATTGACAGGTCTAGTCACTTTGCACCACATGAGAGTTTCTTTCAACTCGGTTGGTCAGGATTGGAGTGATTGGGTCATGGAGGGGCCAACATGTCAACCTCCATATATTCAGCCTCCCGACCCACATGTAGCGGGATAGGGCGGCCATCGAGAAGCTAGCAAGTAGGTTTGCAACCGTCAAGGCAGTTCTCAATAACTTTGAGAAGGTGGACGAAGACACTGGTGGAGCGGGTTGGGCGGGGTTCAAAGTCGAGTACCCTTATCCGGGCAAGACCTGATGAAGATCACTGGCGATCAGCAAGTCCATCCGATCCCGGAGGCAGGTGAGACAGCGAGCGAGGAGCACCAGAAGACGAGCAGTGAGAAAGACCCGGTCCCAGAGGGCGGAGACAATGATGGGAATGGAGACGCTATGTAAGCTAACGACTCGTCCGACAATCGCCACCACCACTTACCCTTGTTTGAGGCCCAGGAGCTACTGCTCGACGAGGGCGAGGACATGAACAATAACAGGAGCGGAGACGATGACCATGATGGAGATGGTGGAGAGCCCAACTCCAGCTCAGCAGCACATGAAAACCCCTAGGTTTTTCATACAAGATATGAATACAAAGATTAGACCAAAGAGGATGAATACAAGATATACAACCCAGCACAAGAAAACAAAACAAAAACTTACATACAAAGCAATACACAGATAACTGTCAGAATTTAAAAGCTTATTCAATCATTCCCCACCAATCAAATACATTAGAACATGGTGAAGCAGCCAAAGCTTCACTCCAAACACAGTAAACCCTCTAGATAGATACTGAGACATCAGACGGCCCTCTAGACAGATAGAGACATCAGACGGCCCACGACACTTGTATGAAGAAACAATCTGTGGATACGACCGATCTAACCAGTGTTTTGCACGCCTGCAGCAATGCCCTTCATGGTCAGAATCAGGGTGTCCTCCAAACCGGGGGCGTACTCGCTCATGGGGTTCAGCTTCACCAGCTCTGCGGCTGGCTTGCTGGACTCCATGATCTCCTTCGACAGGTGGGGTCTCACGTTTACGTGGAAGCTGGGGTCCCTGATCTGCTTCAGCATGTAAGCTTGGCAAACATTCAGAGTCGTTATGTAAGAATGGCGCAGACGGAGTCTCTGTTTCAGGTACGGATCCCCTTCGAGGAGGTCCCTGTGACCGGCAACCTACAGAAAGTACCGGACGCAACCAAGTAAATTTAGGTATTTAGTAATTGGTATTACATCTGTACTATATAAAAAGAATAGGACTTATGACAATTTCTATTTCTAAAAAAATCTTACAAAACAGATAGGCAAGATGCAATAGATAGGGCAAGATACAGCCCTCTCATTCTTTCTCACTCTCCCCCTCTTGGTCTTTTTCCAACCACCACCACCAAAAAAAATGCTCTCTCTCTCTCTCTCTCTCTCTCTCTCTCTCTCTCTCTCTCATATCGCACGTGCAGCATTCTAGTATCAGTAAAGGCTTAAGTGTAAAGAAAAGGGCTCCATGCCATCTACTTGGATCAAAACAAACGGATTACAGTACCAGCCTTGTGTCTCCTTCTTGGCCAGTCATTCCCATTAAGGGCTACCTCCATCGTGATCAAAAGGTTAGTGAAAATAAAGGTATTCTTGCACATATATATATATATATATATATATATATATATATATATATATATATATATATATATATATATATATATATATATATATATATATGCCTAACACAGTTCGATATTACAGAGAAACCCTTGCAAAATTCTCTGGGCAACCTTCACACATCTTGATTTATGCAAAAAAAAAAAAAACATACGATACTTTATGACCATTTTACCCTTGGCTGTCGCTGGAGTTCGTGTACACAAACACCGAGTAGTCCAAAGGGTAAAATGACTAAAATTAATTACAATTTTTTTTTGCATAATTAAGATATGTGAAAGGGTGCCCAGAGAATTTTCAAAAAGATAAGTGGTTTTCTGCAATGTCAAATTTTGTTACGAGTGTATATGCAAAAATTCCACAAATAAATTTTATGTATATGACCTAAACTGTTACCCCACCATATAAAAGAACCGGAAACAATTCAAAGCTGTAATGCTCGCTTATCTATGATCTCACATAACCACAACCAAAGGCCTAATGTCATCCCCTACAATCACACTATTAACTTTAATACATACACAAAGGAAAGAGTTACCTGAAGAAGAAGGCGTTTTGTTTCTTCATAGTTGGCTCTTAGTCGCTCCCCAAATGGCAATAAATCATCGGACACCAGCAGTTTGTCATACAAAGCAGCTATGCCTGGGTCACCCTTGGCAAAAACCATCTCAACCAAGTCGATCGTAACCCTGAAAAACGGCCACTCATTGTACATCTCTTGTAGCATCTGAAGGTTCCTGATGTCCTTATCCATGGCATGCTTGAATG